>JACGDI010003306.1:180689-199665 GCA_014898725.1 Jacaranda copaia
TTGAGGTAATTTTCTTAATTATGCTAACATTTAATTATATTTTAGTTATCTTCAATATTGGCTAGTTAATTATCTTCATTAGTTAAAATTTGATTTATATTTTAGTTATTTCTATTATGTATTAGGTAACTGTCTCCATTAGTTAAAATTTAATTATGTTTTAGTTAAACTTTGATTTATATTTTAATTATTATTAATATATTTTATCCGATTATTTTCATTAGTTAAAATTTGATTTACGTTTTAGTTGTTATTAATATGTTTTAGTTAATTATTTCAATTAGTTAAAATTTAATTATGTTTTAGTTAAAACTTGATTTACGTGTTAGTTAAACTCAAATAATAATTGTATACAATATTTATGTTTTCATTTAGTTTGTGGAATTATGATTTATTAATAAATACGTGCGCTTGTAATATGTGCCAAATGATGTAGGCTATCTTGACTTGGTGGAAATCTTTTGTGAGTGTCGATTTTTGTGGAGCATTTAGAGGTAAGTTTGGATATCTTGTTTTATTTTTATATATTTTTATAATACAATACATTATAAATGTTTAGAATTGGTGGAATTAGGAAGGAGGATGGAATGTTGGGAAAAGAGGTGGAACCTTCTCATTTGTTGCTGATTGGTTTTTAATTACTTGCATGATGATGATAGATATAAGGGGGAGTGTTTATGTGTCATTATGTGTTTATTAATATTGTTAATTGTTTTCAATAAAAATGATGTTCTCATTATGTTTAGTCTTAATTTTTGGGCAATTTGGTAATCTTATTTTATAAAGGTGTTTGAACAAAATTCTTGCTAAAGGAATTATGAAATTAATGCATAAATGAAATAATACATGAATTTGAAGAATAATTTTAATGTTTACATCCAAATCAAATTTCAAAAAGGGTTGAAATTATGTTGAAATCACAAATGACGGTGTATTGAATGGAAAATACGATGTTTAGACAAAAATTCGTGAATATGAAGGTGATTATGTTATAGATGTTCATGCAGCAAAATTTGCATAACCCATCACCATCATTTCTACCTAATGCATCACCATTTTATCCGCCTACAAATCTCTCTTTCATGACACTGGGCACTCATTTACCTTGGTCAGAGGTATCTCCTACATCACCCTTATCCAAACTTGCTAATGAACAACCACGAAGAAACATAAATGAGGATGAGGATGATAATTGATTTTGACTTATGCATTTGGGTATATACTGTATTAAGATAATTTTACTTTGGTAGTTTACATTTTAATACTTTTATATTGTTGAATTTACAAATATTTTGTTTATTTAATGTTATATTTGAATTTTATGAAAAATTTGATGTTTTATCATTTGATGGTTATAAATATTGTTAAATATGGTGATTTTGGATTTATGAATATATTATGTTTTGATTTTAGGTTTTTAATATTTAAAAAATTCTACCACAAAAAAATTAAAATATTTAGCAATGGAAAAATTCTTAAAAAAATGTGTTTTGTGACGGATTTTTTCATAGCAAAAAATACAGAAAATTGAACATTTGCGAGAGAAAAAATTACGTTGCAAATTATCAATATTTTGTGACGGAATTTTTCGTCGCTATTTTCGTTGCAAAATCCAATGCAAATGATTACGACCAAAGATTTTGCGATGGATTTTTGGCAAAATCCGTCACAAAATCAGTCGCAAATCACCTTTTTTTTAGTAGTGTTCTTGTTCCACCAGTTATTGCTACGTTGAGAATTCATGTTCTATTTTATTTGTTCATCTCTCTCTCTCTCTCTCTCTCTCTATATATATATATATATATAATTTTCTATGTATCCATATTCAATCTTACTTTTTTTTTCTTAGTAGTGTTATATATTTGCATTGTCCATGTGAATATATTCACTTAGTTATCAACTTATTGTTCTATTTTTAATTTGTAAATATAAATAACTCGAGTTATATGAATACATATTATAAGATATTTCTTCTTGAAAAACCACACTTTCCCAAACGTAGAAAATAAGATCGACACAAATACTTTTATGTATGTATCTTATTTAGTTGATTTACATCATACTCTATTTAAGTAGGATGCTAAATACTGGCTAATTTTTTTTTTCATTTCTTATTTCATGAAAACCTTTCCATCTGGCTACTCTATGGGCGATTTTAGTGATCAGTACTACAAAAAATGGACACATCTAAATGATAATATTATGATCCATCCCTTGCCTTATGAACCATTCGTCTTTTGTACATACGACATTGATACGCATTATTATATTAACCACATTAATATTGTCTTTTATGTGATTGATTCGTTTCGCCACTCTAGTTTCACAAGAAATGTTATTATTTTCCAGCTTTATATATTGTTATTTTGTGGTGTATGCTAAATCAATAGTAATAGATTGATTTACTTCACACAGAACTGTATATATATTTCAGGTGCAATGGAACTAAAATCTCCACCTCAATGCCCATGTGATAGGGGTCCAATGGTCCTCCGTCAATCGCACACTTCTCATAATCTTGGACGATGGTTCTACAAGTATCCAAAGGGATCAAACCACCCTGGCCACTTCATGTGGTGTGATGTGTACCAAGGAATTACCTCATCAACCTCATCTAATGTGCATGGTTTATACAAACCCCCAACTGGTACTTTCGGTTCAAGTGGAACCGTACATTATCTGTCGTCTTATAGAGGCACGAACTCCCCATATCATAGGGATGTGCAGGATGTAGAAAGAAGTGAAAGTTCGAACACTTCTCATGCAGGGCATACCCCTTGGCGTGGAAGCATTGGTACTTCCAGCCTCCCCAGGTCCTAGTGTGAAATCTGCCTTTATAGTAAAGGGGTTGTGTCAGTTGTGCCCTAATTATTTTTGTTGCAATGTTAGGATTGTATTGGGTTTAGCTATTGGGAAACTCGTGTTCAAAGTACATGACATTGCTTTCATAAATTAAATTATGTAATAATTTATATGATATGGTATGTAGTTTGTAATTAGATACACTAGGAATTTTCAAACATGTTATCTGTTTATGCATTCTTTAAACATGATTTTATAAATTTGTAGTTTTTATACGTCACATTAATTACAGAATACTTTAGTCTCACATACAAATTCACCATGTTTTTGTGCTGTTTGGTTTTTCATTCCTAATATAAACATCAGTTCAATGCATGAAGCAAGGGTCTTAAACAAAAATGAGTGGTTGATTGGTGTATAGAAAATGGAAATTGCCATTATGCATTAACAATTCACGCCACATGAAAGGTTTTTTGTCTTTTCTTACCAACTTTTGGGAAAAGGGGTGAGCTATTTTAGCCATGCATTTTCTTCTCATTTCCATGCAATATGTCAAGATTCCCATTATTCATCTCACCTTGAAAATTGGATGGGTTTGACATATTTACTTGTACAAGCTTTTACTAGCTACATTTCCTGCGATTTTGTTTTTCTTTCTTGGTACAAAGGCCTAGAAAGGTTACTAATGTGTGGTTTAGTCATGGCCTCCCAATCAAGTCACATTCAGTCACGGGGATGACTGTTGAAATTTGATAACATATTTTCAATATATATTGTTGCTACACAGATTTGTGAAACACATTATAATGAGTATTTTGTTCACTGTATACACATTGCCACTTTCTACCCCCAAATTAACCCAACCCATAAGCATGGCTCCAAGGCATCCCCGAAGCCAAGCTTCCATCTTCTATAATCCTCCGTGGGTAAAGGAGCTTGATAGGGAATTCATATCCCAATTTGTAGAGTTTGCTTGTATGGATGGAAAACCCATCAATCGATTTGATGGTATAGTTATTCGATCATGCCTACACTCCATGAATATTTAGTTTAGAGCTAACTTGAGTTACAAAGATGGAAGCATCCATTTCAAATACCTTCAGCACATATATATTGTATTTGGTTTTTTGATATCATTAGACCCTGTTACGTATGATAAGTCAAATAATGTGGTCACTGCAGAAGCATATATATGGGACTATGTCATCATGGCAAGTTTTTTATGGTCTTGTGTCTACTTTTTGCATGTATTGCTTCATTTAACTTAGTGATTATGTAATTAATGAGTAATTTTTTTTAGAACTTTTCACTGTTTGAGGCGTACATGATTAAAGGAGAATCGTAGTGGTCAGATCTGTGTGATATTTTTGGTCCTCCCCAACATATAAACTTATTTCCAGAGTTGGACACCATTCAAAATTTTGACAATAGCACCTCAGTCCAACTAGTGGTGATCAATCCCATTGTCACTATTGTTGCACACCCACCGCCAGTGAGTGGACCGTTGCCTTCATCATTTTGGAATGTTTTGTTCCTTGCTCTAGATAATGATGAGGCAAGCCAAGAATATGTGAAGTTAACGAATCGTAATCTAATGCCAACTCTACCTATCGCTCTGCACTTAGAGGTGTACAGTAATCTATGGACAGAGCATGACGATCGAGAATAGTTTAGACTATACCATCCATCACCAAATGCCCAGCCATTGAGCTCCCATGCAAGTTCGAGTAATACTCCCAAGGGGCGTGAAAAAAATTGATGACTACAAAAAAAGCACTTTTAATATCCGTATTTAGTGTACTTATGTAGTAAGCGCTGTAGTCTTGTGTGACATAAAATATGCTTTTATCTCGCTTGTGTTTAGAGTGTGCCATTGCCGTGCCTTATCTCGTACTAGTTACGTTTGTAGTAACAATATTATTAACTGAAGTTTATGGTAGTTGATTTGTTGGGTAAGGTATAAATATATTTATATTATATTTTTTTTATATTTCACATGTATAAACATATGATATATATACACAATATGTACATATAACATAAATTATATTATGAATACATTTATTTATATTTTATACAAATATGTGTGTATATGATAGCATTATTTTATACATTTGTAGTTACACATGACAAACACGCACATATATATATATATATCTGTGTGTGTGTGTGTGTGTGTGTGTGTTTATATTACATATAATAATCATTGGATCATTAGTTATTCTGCATATATATATTTGTTTAAATGTGTTTGTTGTTCGTTAGAGTAATTTATTGAAAAATAGTCATACGTAAATATATCTTTTTTTTTCTTTTTTTATTTCATTTCAACTGTGTAATTAAATAAGGGAAAAGCTCTTGCATCCTTTATCAAATTCATGATTAAAATGAAATAGTGGAACAACAAAATCTGATTAAATGTGGATCTCATTTTAGTTATATTGAGTTCTCGGAGTAATTGATTCTCCCAATTTGGATTTTTTTAGTAATATATTTTAGGAATAATTAAGTAAACTCCTCCTAAAGTATATCATATCTCATCAATATTAGTTTTAAAATTATATATGTACATGTAGTTTGTTGTGAATGATTGCTGAAAAGCTATATTATTTTTTATAAAATAATTATTTTCTGACCCGTCAGAAATTAAACAAATACTTAGCAAGTTTGTGATTGCAATTTGGTCTCTTTGGTTTATTCTAATAAAATAATATAACATCTTAAATCTTCAACACTTTTGATCATAAAAAAATATGATTAAATGTTCCTAATTACTGCATGATGTAACCAAAAGCATATAATATTACAAAATGTAAGCTAAACCTAACATGCTTTTCAGTATGTGATTTGCAATATCTACCAACTACCCCTATGTGGATTGCTAAACGGATAGCAAAAGTAATACTGAAATGTCATGCAATTAATATGCTACACAACAACATCACTGAAATAGACAATATTCATGTAACAAGCTTCAAGTTCATTGTAGAAACCCCCAAAACAACGGCATATAGTAAGCAAAATAGTATGGCAATCGTGGATATACATCAGAAACACTAATGTCATACTTAAATAACTTAAAGGCAAGTTCATTTCTACTATATGCCGATAAGCAAACAGTTTAACATCATCGCAAAAGCATGCCACTAAGATCGCGTAAGAGAGTGCAGGGTACCAAAAAGTAGCAACAACACGAAATGGGCTTGAGCCTCATTGTTCATACTCCAAAATGCTTCCATATTCACCTTACTATGAGCTAGGTCATACGTGATAGTGATTTGATCATCAAGAGTGAGGTCCAAAATTGCTTGTATAGCCTTAAACAAAGAGGATCTAAATGAGGACACCACGTCAGGCGGTGGTGCCTACGGCTGTATTAGCTTATTGGCGATATTCCCCAGTGTGATTTTGGTATATTCAATCAACACCCCATCATCTTTTCCAAATTAAGCTCATAAGAAGCGGTGTGCTTGCTCTTGCCAATGGAGGAAGACTTTTTTTTGAACCAAAAGCTAATGGTGGCATCACTGATTGAGCATCGAACTTGGGACTAAAACCCCCTGGAAGTACATTAAGTGGATCTGCATTGTCATTTGTCTTTTTTCCCTCATTGTGGGACCCATGTAGTAACACTTGCATAATATTTGCTGCGTCAAATGCTGCTTCTCTTGTGGCCCTATCATTACCAAATATTTTCACCAAATAGTTGTACCAAGGGTATGCCTTTCCTTGGAGCTTAGCTATATCAAGATTTGCCTACAGTATCATGTAATAATCATATCAAGTGAATGATTGAACTTGGAAAATACTAACACAATCACATTGAGTAATCCAAGTACATAAAGAATTGATGTTTCATACCTTAACATAATTAGCCCACATTGCCTTAGACTCTACAATAATCATATGTGAACTGCAATCCATGCTAACACCCCCATCTCCACTACAACCAAGTATACCTCGTAGAGTTGAGTATATTTTTTCCACACTTGGAGCTTAGATTTGATATGTTTGACAAGTATGCCACAGTCTGGGAATTTTTGGGACATTATCTTCTCTAGCCTCACCATATAGCCACCCTTAAACGAGCCATCACAATGCTAACCCTCAGCTCGTAGGTTCTTTAGCCCACATATCAAAGCGTTCTCTTCCTGATGGGTCTAAAAATATCGTGCGGCAATATGTGATTTGTTTGATCGCTCAGTATTGTGAGATGAGCACACAGATAATACTATGACCTATCATGTACAAGAGAAGGGACATATCAAGACACTTCCACATTTTAATATCTAATTACACAAAGAAATAACCACATCGTTTAACTAAAATAGCAAGAACACTTTAATCATTAGTTAAGGAGGAAAGAAATTCCATAGTTCAACATGTTCAGTAAAATAAATAAATAGCATCCCAGATTGATGCATACTAGCATATGTTACATATCAATGTAATAATATGCACACCAAAGTTCAATGATACACCATAGACTAAAGATTAATATTCATATTCTAGCCTCCTATGTAAAGCATCGTACACATAGCTTTCATAATAAAAGAAAAAAGATATGCCTAGGAATGTCCAAATATTGACCCCTAGTTCGGAACGACGCCGATAAGACAAACATCTAGTGAGACCCCCTCCACAACTGGTACATATTAGCTGCTTACCCATCATGCTAGTTACTCCAGTGGGGAAGAGCTCTCAATCGTCTCAATGTGGCCAACATCCATTTCTTCATCACTCCCATCTGTCCCCCCCCAATATAGTATCCTCCAACGGGTTAACATGCTTCTGTGTATAGATATAATTATGTAGCAATGCACATGCCATGATTATTATATTTTGGGTTTTGATTGGATAGTAAGTGGTGCTCCATAGCATAGCCTATCGGGACATAAGAAGTTCGAAAGTCCGCTAAATGACATTCCGTGCCCTAGCGTGTTTCATGCTAAAGTACTCGTGAGGATTTTGTGGTACTAATGCTCCATTTGTCCATTCATCAAGGTGGTATTTGACCCCACAATATGGGGCCAGAAAACCCTCACTGTTGGTTTATTCGGCATCACATAGATAGTACTTCCCTGAAAATGCGTGGCTCAAATTAGATAATACAACACAACTCAAAATTAAATGTATCATGGGATGTAGATAGCACTTTCATTGACAAGACACGTAATTAAAATTTACCAATTGGGACATATAGACCATTGGGTTTGTTAACTACTGCCTGTAAAACTCGGCTATCAGTAGTAGATCCCTTCCATCCGACAAGTACATAAATGAAGTTCATCTCTCGATTGCATACACCATGAATGTTAATAGCTATATCACTTTTCCTAGACCTGTACCTTATTTTGTCACAGGATGGTATGCGAGCCAGTATATAGGTGCCATCAAGTGCACCTAGACATCCCTGCACGACATAATCCTCAAATTATATAAATGCATTGTGAAGTAATATGCATACATGAATTTAAAATATATCAATGATATAAACACACTTTAAACCATCTCTAGGGTTTAGAATCACATTCCTCATCGATTGGTTAAGGGTGCACGAGAAGCAGTGGACTAATCTTTATAACTGCTCTTAGACATTTTTTGAAATACTTGCCAATCGTGTGACTTGATCTCTTGAAATTATGTTTAACGATCCTATTTTTCTTATGATGCGCTAGAATGGCTAAAAACGTGGCCACTTTTTCTTGAATTCCTACAAATTTTTTGTCTCTAAGGCCTCCAACATGTTCGAGCAAGTAACAAAGCTTTGAAAATGCATTTCTATCCATTCGTAAGTTATTCAAACATGCTTCATCATCTAATTCCACAATCTCCCTCAAGTGTTTTACTTGGTCCGGTATCTTACATATAACACTCCACCTCCTACCACTCTGAGTATGTGTACCTCTCATTTTTCCATAACGTATAATGTAAGCATGATATAGCAAATAAATGCAAACGATCCTTCGAAGCATAAACATGTAAATCCAAACAAAAATACGGATTTTCATATTCCAATCCATGGCAATAGCCAAAGACAAATCTATAGCAAAGAGAAATGAAATGGTAAAATATGTTATTTTCCTTCGTCAGAAATGAACAGAACAAATACCAAAATAAAGTCAATGGGAAGCAAGCATTATAAAATAACAGAGGGAGATTGTGAATAATAAGCTGTTCAAGCATTATAAAATAGCAGAGGGAGATTGTGAATAATAAGTTGTTTCAGCTAATAAGGGAGGTAAACAATAATTCAATCATAAGTCATATATACACGGATAAATGGTGTCTGAAGTAATCCACAATGTATTAATGATCCACCTACTATTGGAAAAATAAATTTCTATATGCAAAAGATTCCTAAACACTTTTACCACATAACATCCTATACCTGCTACTAATATTGATAACATAGAAGTTAATTGTATTTTTATCATATTGAATAGTTCATATGGACTGTATGTTAAAACATGAAGTTAACAATGCCATTTCAACCTTTAGCTTTACATATGTATAGTATCATAAAATCAGAAATTGCGGAATTGTTTCAATTTCAAGGATGCATATTGTATATAGGGTGGAGGGTGTTATCTTTTCTTTGTGGGGGGTTCTTACTTTAAATATCACGATGCACAAAGAAATAAATGATGTTTTCCTTTAGGACTTGCAATGACAAGCAATGAAAAAGTAACATTCAAAAAAACAATCCAGGCTATTTTTCATTGCGTTTCATTAGTGGATTTTACATTTCCCTAGCTTCACACCAAAATTATGAAAAAAAATTTCAATCTCAAAACTTGAATAGAGAATGCTTAGAAACTTTTCAGTTTCTAGTGCAACTTCAAGTTCTATCCTGATAAGAAATATTTTATTTAATAATTATTGATAATACTATTGAGTAGTAGAACTATTAAACATAGTTGTTTTTATAAATCTTTTTAATTGAGGTCTTAATTTATATGTATATATACCAATGGGCCACTAATAGCTATATTAACTTATTTGCATACTTATATCAAATAAACAAATACTTTGTTATCCTATTCAATTTTTCTATATGTTTCTTAAGCTCCTAAATTTTTGCTATATCTCTAGCAAACTATTCCAAAAATGTTTACAATCAAACTACTGCCTCACTAGAAACATTGAGGACAAAATACTCAATCCATATTGGTAAACCACTCCTTAAATTATAATCTATTTATGTATATGTACATTTATATCCAAACAATTCGATAAGAAAAATCAAAGAGAGAAAGATAACAAAAAGAAGAAAGAAGTAAAAGAAGGTTCGTTGTATAATTTATTTCACTTGCACAATATTTCTCGTATCATGTGTATGAACAGCTTTTCCTATACAATTGAAATTTCAAATGAGAAGATAAAAAAATGAAGATAGATAAAGGAGTTCCCCTTTCATACTCCACTAGGCAAGTTTCCAAACCTTTGACTTCAAAATATTGAGGAAATCTTTTAATTAGTAGGAAAGTAGGCATGGTATTTGTCAGTGTAATGGTAGTTATATGGAAAAAGTAGAACTCGAATTATTATCACATGGTATTCAAAGGTTATGAAGAAAGGCATAAAGAAAAAATATTTGATTGGGGGCCAAGGATCTATTTGTCAGTATAATTGAAAATTCTTGAAAAGAACGACTTAGGGAAACCACATATTCCAACAAAAAGAATTTCTAGTCTTACAACAGTTTATTGATGTTCAGCACAAACAAATGAGATGTAATGGCATAAAATTATTTTCTCAAGATACAAAATCTACTGCAACACAGACAGGAGAGCTTCAGGACGAGGGTTACCATACATTCAATAGAGGAAGAAAATCAGAAACTCCACTGCTATCTGCACTAACCACAAATGGAAGGTACCATAACCTGGTAGTGAGAGGGAAAAAAAATTAGTAAATAACAGTTGTTGATTTCTCATGCATTACACATCAAAATGAAACACTTGGATGAAAACTGACAAATAAATGATTAAAACAACTCTACAGTGTCCCAAAAGACTGCAAATGAGAGCTATCCGGCCTTGCAATGATTTTGATTCATTGGGGACTCTTACAGTACCTCAATTAGGGATCCTGGCTTTTCTCTGTTGCGGGAATGAAACAAAAATGTGAGTAAAAAAAGGGGATAGGGATTTTGAAAATCAAATTGCAACCAAGGACAAAAACGCCTTTTTGTTTCATTAATTTTGGACATAAATGAAATTACATAATAGGCTTCTCTCAATCCCTATCTGAATCTTCTGCAGTCGCGCTTATGATCCCACTATTGGATTAATGTCCAGTAGCATATACAATTGCGGGTTGACTATTATTTCAGGCCGGTCCGCTAGTTCAGTGTTGGATATCAAACAAAAAATTATGTGAGATTAGCCCCTATATGAACCCACAATACGTGATATCAAACGAGGTCTACATATATTAACATAAAGTCCTATAGCAATGCCAAAGTGGATACTTGGGTGAATGGAGTAATGAGGTCCTATGCAATATATCAAATTAGGTATTTTCATATAAATTGTTAAAGTTTGAGATTATTTACTTCATAATTACATCACTTGTTTCTCTTTTTTTATAACAAAAAATGACATAGAAAGAATAATGATTGGGAGCCAAATGGCATGATATGATAAGAATGCAATGCAAATTTCGATTTGATCAAAATGCGTGTATATTTTATAAAACTTTGAATCCATAATTAGTTGATTAAAGAATCAAGTATAACTATGTATTTATAATACCAATTAAGTACTATTATCAACAACAATACCTAAAATGTAATAATCGGTGAATGAATGCTATTAAATTAAATTCTATTATTGCTTTTAAGTGATCAATAGACTTGAAAATTATTCACTAATCTATTGTGTATTTTTTTAAGTTGACTATTTTGAATTTAGATTATACTAAATTTTTAGAAAAATAATAATATATGATGATTTTGGAAGTATTCGGATTTGAATTTTTGGATTATTCGATGGATTTCTGACTTTCATTTAAATTCAAATATGGTTATACTAATTATAGATTCTATAGGATCTTGCATTGGATTTTGATATAGAATATTACTTTTGGATTTGGATTTGGATCTATCATGATTTGCTCTGAATCGGACCCATCAACAGCTCTAGCCTCGATTAATCGAGCATAATTCTTAGAAAAAATTATTTATACTTAAAAAATATATTTGCTCTCAATTTAATATGAATTATAGGAAAAATTCAAAATAAAGGTATTCAACAATACATTAACATAAGCACGGCAACGATATTTTTATATAAAATTAAAATTATGAGAAAAAATCTCAAAGATGAAAAGAAGATAAAAATATTGTAGGTGATATTGTATTTACACTCAATTTTTCAGATATTTTCTAACTTTAGCTAATTTAGTGGCTCACTTAATATTTCAATTGAAACTTCCCTCAAATTTGTGTAAGTTATATCAATTATGATTAAGATTTTTTTTAGTAATTCTCGTGTGTGTGAATGGTTTAAAAAATAAAAATATGCTAAAATATCATTAAATTAGGTTAGTTAGCATATTTTGATAATTTATAAAATGAAGAAATTCATAATTAATGTTAAGAAATAGTGAAAATATTCCAAATAACTAATAATTAAAGTTTAGGAATTTTGAAATTGGTTAAAAGTGTATAATTATAGTTAAAAAATCCGAATTCCATTTATTGTATGTAATTTACACAACAAAAAAAATGAGCTTTAGTGATCGAATTTTGGTGATAGATTGAGTGGTCACTAATTAGGGATTGAACTCAGTCATTAATGTTAGTGACCACACAAAGCAATCACTAATTTGATTACTAATTAATGATCAAACTATTTTTCAGTCACTAATTTATGATTAAATTTTTTTTTCGATTATTGATGTAGTCACTGCTAATTAATGATCACATTTTTTAATTAATAAATGATCACAAATATAAAATTTTATTTTTTGCATATTCTTGTAATATGAAAGCATATAATTTATGCAACACCTATGTAACTAATAAAATATTGTGTTTGATATATATATATATATATAAGTTTTTTTTAATAATATATGTATATATGAAAAAAATAAAAATATATGTACATATATAAAAATATAACCACTAATATTTTTATATAATATCCATATAATTGAACATTAATTATTAATGTATATATAGATACACAAAAAAAACAAGAATAATATTTTTACACAAAGAAAAAAATGAGAATTAATTAATATATACATGTCAATAATATATATTATATACATGTATTATGAGTAAATAAATACTTATAATATAATTAATAATATTATATATTAATTTGTATGTATTAGCATATATACATATTACCATATATATGTGTGTGTGTGTGTGTGTGTAAACTATTTATTGCTATAAATGTATATACTATTTTTTAATGTGTTTATAATATATTATGATAAAATATATGTAAAATTTAAAAGTAGTAGATATAAATAATAAATATTATATGTTATTATATTGAAGAAATACTATGCAAATATTAAATGAATAATTGCTATTTTTGTTAAATTTTAGAATGCAAACTAATAGTATAATTTGTACATAAGAATATCATAATTACTTTTGATTTGCAAACATTATATATATACACACTATATTGTTGAGGCAAGTGCATGAAAATGTATGTGATGTGGTGGTTGGTTACTCATTTGAACAAAACAAAGGTGTTGAGCTCAAGTCAAGAGAATGCAAGGTCTAATATAAATGTTTTCAACCCATTTAAATTAGTTACTGAAATATGCAGTGATCGCCTAGCAACATATATAATTTTTTTTAATTTTTTTTAAATAATTAGTGACCGCAACTGGTGATCACTAGTTGGTCGTGATCGAGTTAGTGACGAATACAAATTAGTGATGACGGTTTTTGTGACCAATTTAATGGGTCACTAAACCTATTAGTGACTAATTTTTGTATATTTAGCGATCGATTTTACAGTCATTAATACCCTTTTTCTAATTTTTTTTAGTGTAATTAGCTTTATGCATGTAATCTAAAAAATGCATCAAAAGATCATTAATTTTTGGTCAGTGATTTTGATAATTTAGAGAATCAAGATATTCTTAACATTAAGAAATGATGGAATTATTCATAATAATTGATTATAAAAAGTTAACAATATTCCATTATTAGATCAAGTAAATATATAAATATAAACTGTACAATCAAATGTATATAGAGTGCACAAAGAAATCCATTTCTATTCGAATTCAAGACCTTTCACATAATAGAGGAGACTAATCCTACATAATGAGTTTTAAAAATATATTAAAAGGTCATTAAATTTGGTCAGTTGAGATATTTTGCTAATTTAGAAAATTAAGAACCACTTATGTTAAGCAATCGATAAAAATATTCAACATAATTATAATATATATACATATATTTTTTAACAATTTAGAATTTAATCAAAAGTATACAATTGTGTTCGAAAACCTCATTTCTGGATACAGTAGTATAGATTTAAGTTTGCAAATGAGTTTAAAGAGTATATTAAAAAATCATGAATCAAATTTAGTTATCTCACACACATTTTTATGACTGAGGAATTAAGTACTAAACAATTAAAAATATTAATAATTTGGTCAAAACAATCTAAACTTGATCTAGTAACAAATTAGATAATTCAAATCTAATGAAGTTTTAAATTGAGAATACATTTATTTTTTGATTTATATACACAAACATGTGTTAGAAATTTATTAAATTTAATTTTCTATCTTATATTTTATATATAAAATTAATATGGTTGAATTAAATGACTGGTGCATCAAATTCCCTCCGTCATCACTATTCATGAATGTGTTCTCCCTCGCAGGTCACGATCAGCAACATCGGATCGTCCATCGCCCTCTCGACATACTTCTTGGCTGGGCATTCGCTCTTTTTACATCTAAAATAACTCCTGAAAATCAATACAATTGTGTTAAATCATGTGGGATCGGCGGTGGCTAGAGAAGGTGTATGGTAATTACCGTGGGTATGCTAACCCCTTGATTGGCCTCTCTCCATACTTTCTCCAAGAATGCTGGTCGGTTGGGATATACCCATCTTTCGTGCGCATTGCTGGCACTTTAATTACTGTTTTCACATCCGGCGGCCTGCAAAATCAATCTGTTTCGTCAGATAATTTTGGATATAAACATAGAAATATTTTTTATTATATAAAAATTAAAAATACCTATTTTTGCAGCAGCCGCATCGG
The DNA here is from genome assembly GCA_014898725.1 of Jacaranda copaia. Lineage (NCBI taxonomy): Eukaryota > Viridiplantae > Streptophyta > Magnoliopsida > Lamiales > Bignoniaceae > Jacaranda > Jacaranda copaia. The sequence continues at coordinate 195,755 of JACGDI010003306.1, forward strand.
CTCGGGCCAGAACCTGTGGCTCGGCTGGATGCCTCATCGGTGTTGTCACGCTCTCGGCTCCTCTTCCCAGAAAGCGGCGGCTTACCCACAGTGACCGCTGCAGGCCCCGGAAACAATGACAGCCATCCATCTTTCCCGTTTGACCTCGCCGCCGCGGCCGCTGCCGCTGCCGCTGATGTCACTCCACCCACAGCCTTCCCAACAGAAGCGCCAGAGTTGGTAGCATCAAACGTGCACGTCCGAGCCGCAGCCGCCGAAAAGAACATTCCAGAGGCCGGCTTTGGGGGCTGAGACCAGCGAGAAGCAAGGTTAAAATGCTGAACTGGATCAGTCAGTTGTGGGAGTTGGGGTTGAACCGAGGCTCGCCGGAACCGGGCGTGCCCGGTCCTGCCCAGAAAGGAAGCTACAATTTTGAACTTGGAAACGGTGAAATCCGTCAATTCTCTGCAGTCAAGCTGCTGGTTATGGTTCCGCCGGTGGCGAGCGACTGATTCGATCAAAAGGTCCAAAGATTTTAACCCGGCTGAGGCTTCTTGAACCGCCATTTTCTCCTTTAGATACTCGAACCCGGCCATTTCTATGGCAAATCATGAAACTGGAGATTACATTTTAAGTTTGAAGAATGAAATGGGATAGGGGAATACATATGCAGCCTGCTGGTTGGTGAAAAATCAAAGTGAATTTACTGCTGCTTAATTGGAGGCAAGCTAGAATAGAAGGTGAATCCATTTCCATTTGACCATAATGATCAGGATAACATTGACAAAATTTTATGAGTTTTGGAAAGACCAAGGTCGGGAACAAATTTACTGATTTTTATTTTTAATTTTAATTTTTTGGAAACACAATTGCTAATTTAGAGGGCGAATTATCTTTCCTTTAAATTGGCAAATTTCATGAATTGGAAAAAAGGTTTAAATATATTGTTCAAATTTCTTTTGTAATAATAAGAATTTTCCTGTATTTACCAGCTTTTTATATTTTTTTAATGATGATTGCCTAGTTTCTGCATTGACCAGTGATATCATTACTATTTCAGAAAAAAGATATATAGTAAGTGAATATATATATCATAATGTAATTTCTTGTGGTTAATAAAACTCCTAAAAATTTCTCTTAGGAAATTTTATTTTTGTTGTGCATTTCTCGTGATTATAATATATATTATACACATATATATAATATAAAAAATGAATTGAAATAAAGTCTCAAGGTTCTGATATTTTGACAAAGTTATTTATAGGACTTCATTGTACATTTGATACTTTCATTTTTATTTTACACATGTTTGGGATCAATTGAGTTTGAACTTGATAGCATCATTACGTTGGAATTTATCCAAAGCCCTTCCATGATTTCAAATCCATGTTAAAGGTCGTAATGCACAAGCATAGAAGGAATTAACCACTAAAATTCACGCTAAAATTGCCCAAATTCTTGTTTCTTTATTTTTTAAGCTCGTTGAACAAATATTCAGTGGGTTATAGCTTAATGAAATTAGTCTGTTTTAATACGTGGGAGGTTTTAAGTTCAAACTCAAATGGGCTTCTTTATAAATCTTATGTGCATTTGATTATGCAGTTTATAATCAATTTATTTGATTTGATGATAGAATAATATTGATTTGTTAAAAGGATAAAAAATTTATTATTTATAATGTTCTAAAATAAATAAATAAATTGTTGAACAAATTTTCCAAATCAAAATCTATTATATCAGTTGGGTCAAGTTTAAATAAAATGGGCCCATTGTGGCTAGTTTGGACAAGATACAAATGACATTGAAACCCACTTTCAAAAAAGCAAGACTCGAGTCGGAGGCCCATTAAATAAAATGTTTGTGCCTTCCTAGTTCCTAATCTTATTCTTTAGCCCATTTGTAGTCCTTAGTCTATGCCTGAGTGATTATTTCTCCTTTGCGGGTCAGAGTTTGGTCAAAGCTTCACTAACATCCATTGCACCACAAGCTCTTCGATCAGAAATAAACAAAAAAATTCATTCTCATGGTCCTGGTCATGGTCAACTATTGAATATATAAATATTTATAAAAATTATGAATTTTTTCTGAGTTTGAGAAGTAGAATAGCCTCAATGATAATTTCCATTTTTTCGAAGAACGTTTCTGCCCAAAGGACATTAAAAATGCTTGATTTTAGTTATACAACACCCCATCCCCTTATGGACTAAATTAAAAAGGTTATTATCACATAAATTCTGATTAAAAAATTCAATTGCATCGATCATTAGATATCTCATTTGGAAAAATTCATAATAACCCCATTTCAGGATTTATTCGATAATTGAAAGTAATTCTCACATTCAATGGGCTTGTAAGGCTTGGGCATGACAAATGATATCAGAATCGGCTGACAATTGAAAGTGCATCCATTGGATTATTTTTTTTAGGTAAGTTGATCATAGCCCGATTTCAAATTCAATTAATAGGTTTAGAGGTAATTATCGCATTCAACAAATTCATGGATTTGGAATGTGATAAGTTAAGTCAATAATGATATATGCAAAAGAATAAATTCATCAAGTATGAAAGATAAACTTATATGACAAAAAGTTATATCATCCGATTAAGTGACTTGTACCTCGTGGTTTATGAGGGTAATTAGCGGGGCTGGCAATCTCTTACAATGGCCAATGACATGGGATCATATATCCCCCACTTTCAAATGGTGGCTTGTTGGTTCTAAATTGTGGATTATCCATCTGTTATGGCTTAATAATATTCTTTCTTGTAGGGTAGTTGATTTAGATTGTGAATAATCTCAATCTAGAATAATTAATTTATATTCATTTGATTTGAAATATATATGGAACAATGCGATTAAAGAAAAAACAACTCAATATCTAAACTATGACTTGAGGTCATTATTTTAGTCGGAGCTAAAGCATTTGGTCTACTAGCTAAAGAGAGAAGTTTTTATTTCCTCTAAAAGTGGTGGTAGTTATGACATTATGGCATTATGACATTATGACATGTCATGTTGGGAGCAAATAGAGTGACAACACATACATTAAGTCTGCAGCTAAAAAATTCAATTAGATGTTAGGTGGGATATAATCTTGATGAAAAAGTACGAATCAAAAAATTATTTAATTATTGTTTTATTTCCACACTAAATTTATCATTTCTTATGCTTGCCCATATCAATAGTAAACAAAAATGACTCTACTTATAAGTATTGAGCAATAAGAGGAGAGGAATTGTATGGAGACAATTCCTTTAATATCGAATTGATATCCTCCACTTGTTATCCTCGCGACTGATCCCACGAGAATCAACTTGTGCAAATAAGATATGAAACAATTGTTGGACCTATGTTTTTCGGATAGGCTGATTGAACTTCGTTTTTATCCTTCATTATTGATTGATCCAAGAATTCACTTGACAATTCAATCACCCTACTTTGAACAGTCACAATAGACCTTTTTCAACACTACGAAACGGTTGCAAGAATTTTTACCTTTGCCAAAAAGTAAAAAAATGAGTTGAAAATTTTATAACAAAAGCTAAGATTATTGAAAAATAATGGTGGCAAGTATCATGAAGCTGCAGAAATTATGTGAGAAGTGCTTGTACTTTTAGCTTTTCATATTTTGTTTCGGAAAATTAAAATAGAATCACAATTTCTAACACTTCAAAAAATGTTAAATTCAATTACAAATTGAAAAACACCAAAAAAAAAATATAAATTTGTTGTTGTTAAACACTCTACATAACTGCCGGTTGAGTGATTTTAAGCTTTACTCTAATGTGATTTTGTGTTCCTAGTAATCCAATATTTGTCTAATCCAACATTTTTATTGTCAAGAATTGGAACTAATACTAGCGACAAACTCTTCCATGTTTTTGTCCGAACTTCCACCAACATCCACAGCTTCTCTAGCCAATTCCTTCCA
>JACGDI010003323.1:0-48392 GCA_014898725.1 Jacaranda copaia
TTCAGTTGAATTGAAGTGAACTTCAAAGAAACACATTTTATACTTTGTTTTTTCCTAATTTGTACTTTAATTAACTTAAATCGTACACAAATTATCATTGGAATTGAAGTGTACTTCAACGAAATGCATTTCATATTTTGTTTGTTCTGGGTTTGTACTTCATTTTCATCAAATTGTATTCAAATTTCATGCCACGTTTCAATTGAATTAAAGTGAACTTCAAAGAAATACATTTTACGGTTTCTCTTTTCTTTGTTTGTACTTTAATACACTTCTTTCAAATTGTACTCAAATTTCCAACCTCGTTTCAATTGAATTGAAGTGAACTTCAAGGAAATACATTTTATACTCTATATTTTTGGTTTGTGCTTTAATGCCGTCAAATCATACTCAAATTATCTTTGGAATCGAAGTGTACTTCAACGACACACATTTTATGCATTGTTTGTTCTGGTTTTGTACTTTACTTCTTTGAAATTATACTCAAATGCCCAGCCACATTTCAGTTGAATTGAAGTAAACTTCAAGGAAACACATGTTATCTTCTATTTTTTCTTGGTTTGTGCTTCAATTCTCTCAAATTGTACTCAAATTGTCATTGGAATCGTAGTATACTTCAATAAAATACATTTTATACTTTATTTTTTGAGTACGATTTGAGGACATTGAAGTACAACCTAAAAAAATAGGGTATAAAATATGTTTCGTTGAAGTTCACTTTAATTCAACTGAAATGAGGCAAGGAATTTGACTATAATTCGAAGGAAGTAAAGTACAAACCCAAAACAAACAAGGTATAAGATATGTTTTGTTCAAGTACACTTCAATTCCAATGATAATTTGAATACGATTTAAGGGAATTGAAGTACAAACAAAGAAAAAAAAGTATAAAATATGTTTATTTGAAATTCACATCAATTTAACAAAAATGAGGCAAGTAATTTGAGTATAATTCAATAGAATTGAGTACAAATCCAGAATAAATAAAATATAAAATGTGTTTCTGCAGCGCCCCCTATCAGGATGACCCCTAGCTGAGGCACCATTCAATTCAGTCTTCATTCAAAGTCTATAATAAACAATAAGCCCTCAAAATATTTCAAACTCATTAGAAAGAGCAGTGGATTTCAAACTTAAACGACCTCAACAAAAGCATCAAAGTTAGCAGCACACTTCAACCTAATCAACTTACACAAAATACCATGACATACATAAAAGTTCCAAGTACATACCATCAATATTTCTGAAATGTTTAACATAATATATATACCTCACATATGATAAATTCAGACTTAACACATCACAACATCCCTTGGATTTACAAAACATGCCAAAGTATGCTCATAAGTAATGCACTCGGCTATTCTAGTACAAAATCATATTCACTGACCCAACTGGAAGTCCAAGCTTATCATTCAATCATTTCTAAGAAAAATTAAGACAAAATAGGTGATAAGTCCAAAGGACTTAGTGAGGTATATTTATAAGGAACAATAAGGATCTATTGTGGATGAATCAACCCAATAGATCATCACTCAATTTTTAGTATAAAACATATCAAGAGAAAACAGAACAAATAGTAGCAAGACCAATACATAGACAATAACAATTCTAAAGAACAAACCATATCAAATTTAGGATTTCTAGTATGCACTAGCTCAAGGTTGTACTGGTTGGCTTAAATGGCCAAGGATCATCTCAATCAATCCTACTCGGGAGGTATAGAGCATCTCAACCGATCACAGTTGGGAGGAAATATAGACAACTCGTTCGACCTAGACAACTGCTTGATCTAGACCAAGAAATTTTACCACCCCTGATGCTCCATGAGCAGGGTACAAGTAATCAGAATATGAATTAGAGCATAACGGACTTATCAAATTCACCATATCATTAGTTTTGAGCTTACCACTTATCCCATGCACTCGGCAAGGATTAACGTCCTATTGCTTAATCTAAGAGTTTCGGGCCTACCATTTATCCTATGTACCCAACAAGGATTAACATCCTGTCACTTAATATAAGAGTTTCGGGCTTACCGCTTACCTCATGCACACAACAGGATTAACATCCCGTTACTCCTAAATAACAATCACAAATAATAACAGATAGCTGAACGGATAGATAACAAATAACCAGATCACAAATTAACTGGAACAAATGTGAGATAAATAGCAATCAAAAGTTCTGGGCACTAGAACATAGAGGAATCATAATCAAACTCATAGCTAACCCTCACAGGGGTGTACAAATCAGATAACAAATAACAGATAACATATTAGATTTCAAATAATTAGAATACATACGAAAATGAAAAACCCATACAAAGGCTTATCACAAGAACAAATAGAAATATTCGAGGCCAAAGTGGTAGAACCTCATAGGGTTTTCAATAATTTTGGAATAAGTAAAAAATACAATAACCCAGGATGGGATAACCCTCAACTTTTGTAGTCCTAAACAGCAACAATCAAAATCAATTCTACTATTTGTTGATGCCTACTCGTCAACACCTAATCAAGAAAATATGCCATAAATCAAGTTTCTTGTTCAATCCCTGTAACATTATAGAAAGACATCAAGCATTTTAAGGACTCATTTATCACCAGAATATTACAAAATTCTTCAAAAATAGTATTTACACATAAACCCTTAGTCAAATTCCCATTACAACACCATTTAACTTATACTGATTCCTGATATTAAAATTTATTTTCAACTTATTATTAACCAACATACGAGTCAAAAATCATATATTCCATTACCCTATCCTTGCATAAGAAAATAATCATCGAAATACTTATATCAATTCAAAGGCTCGACCTGGATAAAACTAACAACTACAAGCATGCATACATATATATATAACATGCAATAATCACAAAACATATTTGATCTCACTAACGAAAGCTCAAAATCACAAACCAAAAGTACTGGGATGATCACCACATTGAGATGAGGAGACTGTCTCTCTACCGTTGCCAGACTACCGCCACCAAAAAATGAGACTTCACCACCAGATTGTTCCTCTCATTGTAAGGATTCCAACACCACCTTTCATTTCCAATTTTGAGCAGTGTACACATCGAAACGGGCCAAAAATTGCCACTTTCTTCTTTTCTCCGATGAGCTTCGATAACCACCTTGCCATCATCGGAATCACCATGCAATGGTACCATTGTGTTCCTCTCATCAAGAGCTTCCTAAACTTACCCTCAGAATGGAGAATGGATGCCAGAAAAGAAAAAACCCAGTAACCTTGTGACATGCATGCCTTAGTTCTCCTTCGTACGCTGCTGCTACGCTACCTGGTTGGTGGTTTCGAAGTGTGAGAGGTGTTGGTTGTGGTGAGGAAAAGAATTTGGTTGGTTTGGAGTGGAAGAAGGGCCGTCAAAAAAGTACCAGAGATGGGGGCAAAATCTCTGTGAAGAAGGAAAAAAAAAAGAGAGGAAAAAGGAGAATAAAAGGAAAGAAAGAAAAAGGAAAAAAAAGTAAGGAAAAAGGCCCCTACCCGATGACCAAAAATTTGATTTTTGGTTTTTTTTTTAATAAAATTTTTAAATTATACAATTTTCCCCAAATTTTTAGAAAATTATGTTTAACCCCAAATTGATCAAAAGTATACACAATTAAGTATACAAAAATTATAACTTGACCCACACAACTTTTAAAATAATTAAAATGTGAAATTCATAAAATTTTCAAATAATGATAAAATCGTATATTATAATTAAAATAAATAAAATTTTAGGGGTGTTACACTCCTCCCCCCTTGAAAGAATTCGGTCCCCAGATTCTCTCATCTGAGTACTAATTCGACCAACAGATGTGTAATAATCCAAATCTTAGGTTGCATATGTAGTTTAAAGAAATGCGACATGTATATGAAAGAAAGTAAACACTAAGATCACATAAGACATTATTATGGATTTTAATCATGAAAGCCATACCTTTTGTCACTTTATTAGGATTCGGTACTTCTTCTCCTATCAGGGCATAGGCACGAGCTCGTATATTCGGCCTCCTTCTAACTCCTGCCATCTATTTTCCTTTATCTGTAGGGGTGGGGCCTTTCCATTTGGGGTCGTCTTTTGCAAAGTGCTGATCACTACTGCAACTTACACATCTACCCTATTTTCTCCAACAACTAGTCTTATCACAACCAAATCCCTCACAGAATTCACATTGCTTGGGTGTTCTCTCTTGAGTCGTTTTTACCTTCTCACTAGAATGAGAGACTTGTTGAGTAGTGCTTGCCACTTGAAGCGTCGGTTGCTTTCTTTTGGTACTACCCTGTCCATCGAGGTGCATCCTTAATTTTCAACTTCTATCCTCAATTTTTCTAATCTCATGTAGTTTCGACTCAAGTTGCAATGCCTTACTCACTGCTTGGTTGAAGCTCATCAGATCACAAGTGGCCAGACCCTTGCTCAATTCTGGTCGTAATCCCTGTACAAAGCATCTAGCTGATCGACCTTCATCATCTTACATGTAGGGAGCATATTGTATCAGCCGGCTAAAAATAGCCTCGTATTGACTAATAGTCTGCGCCCCCTGAACAAGGTCCATGAACTCTCTTTCTCTTGCTTGTTTCACCACCTCTAGTACATATTATTCATAAATTCTCATGTGAAATTTTCCTAGGTCCATGGTGCTCCTTTAGTTGTCCACCTTTGATTAATCATTTTCCACCAACTTCGAGCAGAACCTCCTAAAAGGAATGTAGAAAACCAAACCTTCTAATTATCTAAGTAGTGAAGGGTCTCAAAAATATTCTCCAAATCCTCAATCCGTTCCTCAACTTTTCTATAATCAGGGTCTCCTAAGAACTTTGGGGGTTTGAAATGAAGAAATCGTTCTAATACCCGATCATCAGCCATCTCATTAACACCTCCAGCTCTACTGCCTGAGTGTTAAGCCTACGGCCTAAATGCCAGTTTCCTTTAGTACATAGGATCCACTGGATGGCCCACAGAAGGGATTTGTGAACCCATTTCTTCTTGTGTGGCTTGTGGGTAAGTAGATGCCCCTTATCTTAGAGCCCATCAGTCATTCACCTATCAACCAAGAGGTTTTCCCCGACATTCGGTCCTAGGCGGAATAGGAGTACTAAAGCTTTCTTGCGATGCCATCACTTTTGCTAACTACCCTAAACTTCTAAACATAAAATAAAGAGAAGTGTTAGATAAGATCAAACTAAACACATAAACAAGCAAGTCTAATCATCCAACGATATAAGACAAGATCCCATAGACATCCTTTAGTATGCAAACTCATTTTACTAACATCACCCAAACAATTACATCTTAAATTTCTAAAATCACAGAAGAACTTCCTAATACGAAATATACATAAAATTCTTACTCAAACTAATTCAAACAAAAGATCATTCATATTTCTCAAAGATACCAAACGCCTAGGTCATCGACAAACTTAGGCTCTGATACCACCTATAGCGCCACCTATCGGGAAGACCCCTAGCTGAGGCACCATTCAATTCAATCTTAATTCAAAATCTATAATAAATTATAAGCCCTCAAAATATTTCAAACTCATCAAAAAGAGCAGTGAATTTCAAACTTAAACGACCTCAACAAAAGCATCATAGTTAGCAACACACTTTAATCTAATCAACTTATACAAAATACTATGACATACATAAAAGTTCCAAGTACATACCATCAATATTTCTAAAATGTTTGACATAATATATATACCTCACAGATGATAAATTCAGACTTAACACATCACAACATCCCTTGGATTTACAAAACATGCCAAAATATGCTCATAAGTAATGCACTCAGCTATTCTAGTACAAAATCATATTCACCGACCCAACTGGAAGTCCAAGCTTATCATTCAATCCTATCTAAGAAAAATTAAGACAAAATGGGTGATAAGTCCAAAGGACTTAGTGAGGTATATTTAATAAGGAACAATAAGGGTCTATTGTGGATGAATCAACCCAATAGATCATCACTCAATGTTTAGTATAGAACATATCAAGACCAAACAGAACAAATAGTAGCAAGACCATTAGAAGGACAATAATAATTCTGAAAAATAAACCATATCAAATTTAAGATTTCTAGTAAGTACTAGCTCGAGGTTGTACTGGTTGGCTCGAATAGCTCGAGATCATCTCAACCAATCCTACTACGGAGATATAGAGTATCTCAATCAATCACAATTAGGAGGAAATATAAACAGCTCGTTTGACCTAGACAATTGCCCGATCTAGACCAAGAAACTTTACTACCTTTGATGCTCCATGAGCAGCATACAAATAATCAGAATATGAATCAGAGCATAACGGACTTATCAAATTCACCTTATCATAAGTTTTGGGCTGATCGCTTATTCCATGCACATGGCAAGGATTAACGTCCCATTGCTTAATCTAAGAGTTTCGAACTTACCGCTTATCTCATGCACATAGCAAGGATTAACGTCCTATTACTTCCAAATAACAATTGCAAACAGTAACAGATAGCCGAATGGATGGATAACAAACAACCAGATCACAAATAGACAAGAAGAAGTGCGAGAAAAATAACAATCAAAAGTTCTAGGCACCAAAACATACAAGAATCAAAATCAAACTCAACAACTAACCCTCAAAGAGGTGTACAAATCAGATAACAAATAATAGATGATAGATCAGATTTCAAACAATCAGAATACATACAAAAATAGAAAACCCATATAAGGGCTTATCACAAGAATAAATAGAAATATCCGAGTCCAAAGTGGCAGAACCTCATAGGGTTTCCAACAATATAGGAGTAAGTAAACAAAGCAATAACCCAAGATGGGATAACCCTCACCTCTTGTAGTCCCAAACAGCAATAGTTAAAATTAATTCTACTGTTCGTCGGTGCCTAGCTCATCGATACCTAATCAAAAAAATATGCCACAAAACAAATTTCTTATTCAATCTCGATAACCTTATAGAAAGGCATCAAGCATTCTAAGGCCTTATTTATCACCAGGATATTATAAAATTCTTTAAAATCAATATTTACGTATAAACCCTTAGTTAAATTCCCATTCCAACACCATTTAACTTATAATGATTTTCGATATCAAAATTTATTTTCAACTTATTATTAACCAACATATGAGTCCAAAATCATATCTCCCATTACCCTATTCCTTGCATAGGAAAATAATCATTGAAATACCTATATCAACTCAAAGGCTCGACCCGAATAAAATAAACAACTGCAAACATGCATGCATATATATATAACATGCAATAATCACAAAAAATATCTAATCTCACTAACAAAAGCTTGAAATCATGAACTAAAAGCACCGAGACGATCACCGCATCGAGACAAGGAGACTGTCCCTCTACTGCCGCCGAACTGCCGATGCCAAAAAATGAGACTTCACCACCAAATTATTTCTCTCATCATAAGGATTCCAACGCCACCTTTCATTTCCAATAGGGTACACATCGAAATAGGCCAAAAATTGCCACTTTCTCCTTTTCTCCAACGAGCTCCGATCACTACCTTGCCATCATCGAAATTACCATACAATGGTACCATTGCATTTCTCTCATCAAGAGCTTCCTAACCCTACCCTCAAAATGGAGAATGGTCATTGAAAAAGAAAAAACTCGGCAATCTCATGACATGTACGCCTCGATTCTCCTTCATTTGCTACTACTCTGCCACCCAATTGATGGTTTTGAGGTGTGAAAAGTGTTAGTTATGGTGAGGGAAAGAATTTGGTTGGTTTAGCGTGGAAGAAGGGCTGTCGAAAAATGGCTGAAGATGGTGGCAAAATCTTGGTAAAGACTAAAGAAAAAAAAAAGAGAGGAAAAAGGAGAAGAAAAGGAAAGAAAGAAAAAGGAAGGAAAAGTAAGGAAAAGAGCCCTTGCTTGATGACCCAAAAATTTGATTTTTGGTTTTTTTTTTTTATAAAATTTTTAAATTATACAATTTTTCCCCAAATTTTTAAAACATTATGATTAACCCCAAATTGATCAAAAGTATACATAATTAAGTCTACAAAAATTATAATTTGACCCACACAATTTTTAAAATAATTAAAATGTGAAATTCATAAATTTTTCAAATAACGATAAAATTGTATATTATAATTAAAATAAATGAAATTTTAGGGGTGTTACAGCTTCGTTGAAGAATACTTTGATTCCAATGATAATTTGAATACGATTTGATGGATTTGAAGTACAAACTAAGGAAAAATAGAGTCTACAATGTGTTTCATTGAAGTTCACTTCACTTCAACTAAAACGAGGCAAGAAATTAGAGTACAATTTGAAGAAAGTGATGTACAGACTCGAAATAAACAAAGTACAAAATGTGTTTCATTGAAGTATACTTCAATTCTAATGATAATTTGAGTATGATCTAAGGGCATTGAAGTACAAACCAAGAAAAAATGGTTTACAAATTATGTGTTTTTGAAGTTCACATCAGTTCTACTGAAATGAGGTAGGAAATTTGAGTACAATTCGAAGGAATTGAGTACAAATTCAGAACAAACAAAGTATAACATATGTTTTTTTGAAGTTCACTTTAATTCAACTGAAACGAGATAGGAAATATGAGTACAATTTAAAGAAATTGAGTACAAATCCAGAACAAACAAAGTATAAAATATATTTTGTTGAAGTATGCTTCGATTCCACTGACAATTTGAGTTCGATTTGAAGGAATTGAAGTACAAAGCAAGAAAATAAGGTTTACAAATTATGTTTCTTTGAAGTTCACATCAATTCTACTGAAAAGAGGGAGGAAATTTGAATACAATTTGAAAGAAGTGAAGTATAAACCCGGAACAAACAAAGTATAAATTGTGTTTCATTGAAATAAACTTTGATTCGAATGACGATATGAGTACAATTTGAGGGATTTGAAGTACAAACAAAGAAAAAATAAAGTACAAAATTATTTCTTTGAAGTTCACTTTAATTCAACTAAAATAAGGCAGGAAATTTGAGTACAATTTGAAGGAATCGTGTTCAAATCTAGAACAAACAAAGTATAAAATGTGTTTCATTGAAGTACACTTCGATTCCAATTACAATTTATGTACGATTTGAGTTAATTGAAGTACAAACCAAGAAAAAACAAAGTATAAAATGTGTTTCTTTGTAGTTCACTTCAATTCAGTAGAAATGAGATAGGGAATTTAAGTACAATTCGAAGAAAATGAAGTACAAACCCAAAACAAACAAAAAATAAAATGTGCTTTATTGAATTACACCTCAATTCAAATGATAATTTGAAAACGATTTGAGGGCATTGAAGTACAAACCAAGAAAAAATGATGTATAAATTGTGTTTCTTTGAAGTTCACTTCAATTCAATGGAAATGAGGTAGAAAATTTGAGTACAATTCAAAGGAAGTAAAGTACAAACCCGGAACAAACAAAGTATAAAATATGTTTTGTTGAAATACACTTCGATTTCGATGAAGATTTAAGAACGATTTGAGATAATTGAAGTACAAACAAAGAAAAAACATAGTGTTAAATATATTTCTATGAAGTTTCCTTCAATTCAACAAAAATGACTGAAGAAATTTAAGTATAGTTTGAAGAAAGTGAAGTACAAATTCAAAACAAATAAAATATAAAATGTATTTTGTCGAAGCACGCTTCTATTCAGCTAAAATGAAGGAGGAAATTTGAGTACAAATATAGAACAAACAAAGTATAAAAGGTGTTTTGTTGAAGTACACTTCTATTCCAATGATAATTTAAGTACGATTTGAGGGCAATAAAGTACAAATTGAGAACTAACGGTTATAAATTGTATTTCTTTAAAGTTCACTTCAATTAAACTAAAACAAAGCCAAACATTTGAGTACAATTTGAAGGAAGTGAAACACATATCCAGATCAAACAAAGTATAAAATGTGTTTCATTGAAGCGCACTTCGATTCCAATAATAATTTGAGTATAATTTGAGTTAATTAAAGTACAAACCAAGAAAAAATAAAATGTAAAATGTATATGTTTAAAGTTCACTTCAATTCAACAAAAATGAGGCACGAAATTTGAATACAATTTGAAGGAAGTGAAATACAAACCCAGAACAAATAAATGATAAAATGTGTTTCGATGAAGTACACTTTGATTTCAATTACAATTTGAGTACAATTTGAGGGAATTGAAGTATAAACCAAGAAAAAACAAAGAATAAAATATGTTTCTTTGAAGTTCACTTCAATTTAACTGAAATGAGGTAGGAAATTTGAGTACAATTCGTAACAAGTGAAGTACAAACTTTGAACAAATGAAGCATAAAATATGTTTTGTTGAAGTACACTTCAATTCCAATGACAATTTGGGTACGATTTGAGGGCATTGAAGTACAAACCAAGAAAAAATGGTGCACAAAATGTGTTTCTTTGAAGTTCAATTTAATTCAACCAAAAAAAGGTAAGAAATTTGAGTACAATTCAAAGAAAGTGAAGTACGAACCTGGAACAAACATAGTATAAAATGTGTATCGTTGAAATACACTTTAATTTCAATTACAATTTGAGTACAATTTGAGGGAATTGCAGTATAAACCAAGAAAAAAATAGTAAAAAATGTGTTTCTTTGAAGTTCACTTCAATTCAATTGAAACGAGGTAGGAAATTCGAGTACAAATTGAAGGAATTGAGTATAAATCTAGAACAAACAATGTATAAAATGTGTTTAGTTGAAGTACACTTCTATTCTAATGACAATTTGGGTTTGATTTGAGGGCATTAAAGTACAAACCAAGAACTAACGGTTATAAATTGTGTTTCTTTCAAGCTCACTTCAATCCAACTGAAACAAGACTGAAAATTTGAATACAATTTGAAGGAAGTGAAGTACAGACCCTGAACAAATAAAGTATAAAATGTGTTTCGTTGAAGTACACTTCGATTCCAACAATAATTTGACTACAATTTGAGTTAATTAAAGTACAAACAAAGAAAAAATGAAATAAAAAATATATTTCTTTAAAGTTAACTTCAATTCAACTGAAACGAAGCAAAAAATTTAAGTACAATTCTAAAGAAGTGAAATACAAACCTAAAACAAAGAAACTATAAAATGTGTTTCAATGAAGTGCACTTCGATTCCAATGACAATTTGAGTACGATTTGAGGGAATTGAAGTACAAATCAAGAAAAAACCAAGTATAAAATGTGTTTCTTTGAAGTTCACTTCAATTTAACTTAAACAAGGCAAGCAATTTGAGTACAATTCGAAGAAAGTGAAGAACAAACGCTGAACAAATGAAGTATAAAATGTGTTTCATTGGAGTACACTTCAATTCCAATGATAATTTGGGTACAATTTGAGGGTATTGAAGTACAAACCAAGAAAAAATGGTGTATAAAATATGTTTCTTTGAAATTCACTTTAATTCAACTAAAACGAGGCAAGAAATTTGAGGATAATTCAAAAGAAATAAATTACAAACCTAAAACAAACATAGTATAAAATGTGTTTCATTGAAATGCCCTTCAATTTCAATGATAATTTGGATACGATTTGAGTGAATTGTAGTACAAACCAAGAAAAAAAGAGTATAAAATATGTTTATTTGAAGTTCACTTAAATTCAACTAAAATGAGGTAGGGAATTCGAGTACAAATTGAAGGAATTCAGTATAAATATAGAACAAATAAAGTATAAAATATGTTTAGTTGAAGTACACTTCTATTCTAATGAAAATTTGAGTTCGATTTGAGAGCATTGAAGTACAAACCAACTAACGGTTATAAATTATTATAAATTAAAGTAAAAACATAGAAAAAAACAAAGTATAAAATGTGTTTCTTTGAAGTTCACTTCACTTCAGCTAAAATGAGGAAGGAAATTTGAGTACAATTCAAACGAATTGAGTATAAATCCAGAATAAACAAAGTATAAAACATGTTTCATTGAAGAACACTTCGATTCCAATTACAATTTGAGTACGATTTGAGGGAATAGAAGTACAAACCAAGAAACAACAAAGTATAAAATGTGTTTATTTGAAATTCACTTCAATTCAACTGAAATGAGGCCAAATATTTGAGTACAATTTGAAAAAAGCGAAGTACAAACCGAAAATAAACAAAGTATAAAATGTGTTTCGTTGAAGTAGATTTCAATTCAACTGAAATGAGACGAGAAATTTGAATCCAATTTAAAGAAATTGAGTACAAACCCAAAACATACAAAGTATAAAATGTATTTCGTTGAAATACAGTTCGACTCGAATGACAATTTTGGTACAATTTGAGGGAATTGAAATACAAACAAAGGGAAAAAGAAGTATAAAATGTGCTTCTTTAAAGTTCATTCCTATTTAACAGAAATGAGGTAAGGAATTTGAGCATAATTCGAAGAAAGTAAAGCACAAACTCCGAACAAACGAAGTATAAAATGTGCTTTGTTGAAGTATACTTCGATTTCAATGACAATTTGAGTACAATTTGAGGGAATTGAAGTACAAACCAAGAAAAAAAAGGAGTATAAAATGTGTTTCTTTAAAGTTCACTCCAATTCAACTGAAACGAGGTAGGGAATTCGAGTACAAATCGAAGGAATTGAGTATAAATCTAGAACAAACAAAGTATAAATTATGTTTAGTTGAAGTACACTTCCATTCTACTGATAATTTGAGTTCGATTTGAGGGCATTAAAGTACAAACCAAGAACTAATGGTTAAAAAATGTGATTCTTTGAAGCTCACTTCAATTCAACTGAAATGAGACCGAAATTTTGAATACAATTTGAAGGAAGTAAAGTACAAACCCAAAACAAAGAAAGTATAAAATGTGTTTTATTAACGTACACTTCAATTCTAATGACAATTTGAGTTAAAGTACAAACCAAGAAAGAATGAAATGAAAATTGTATTTCTTTAAAGTTAACTTCAATTCAACTGAAACGAGGCACAAAATTCGAGTACAATTCTAAAGAAGTGAAATAAAAACCCAGAACAAACAAACTATAAAATGTGTTTCGATGAAATACAAATTGATTTTAATGACAATTTGAGTATGATTTGAGGGAATTGAAGTACAAACTAAGAAAAAATTAAGTATAAAATGTGTTTCTTTAAAGTTCACTTCAATATAATTGAAATGAGGCAAGGTATTTGAGTACAATTCAAAGAAACTGAAGTACAAACTCCAAACAAACAAAGTAGAAAATGTGTTTCATTGAAGTACACTTCAATTCCAATGACAATTTGAGTACTATTTGAGGGCATTGAAGTACAAACCAACAAATAACGGTGTATAAATTGTATTTCTTTGAAACTCACTTCAATTCAACTGAAACGAGGTAGTAAATTTGAGCACAATTTGAAGAAAGTGAAGTACAAACCCAAAACAAACAAAGCATTAAATGTATTTCGTTGAAATATATTTCAATTTCAATGACAATTTGAGTACGATTTAAGGAAATTGAAGTGCAAATCAAGAACTAACTGTGTATAAAATGTGTTTCTTTGAAGTTCACCTCAATTCAACAAAAATGAGGCTGGAAATTTGAGTACAATTTGAAGGAAGAGAAGTACATACCCAGAACAAACAAAGTATAAAATGTGTTTTATTAAAATACACTTCAATTCTAATGACAATTTGAGTACAATTAGAGTTAATTAAAGTACAAACCAAGAAAAATGAAGTGTAAGATGTATTTCTTTAAAGTTCACTTCACTTCAACTAAAACGAGGCACGAAATTTGAGTGCAATTTGAGGAAAGTGAAGTATGAATCCAAAACAAACAAAGTATAAAATGTATTTCGGTGAAGTACACTTTGATTCCAATGAAAATTTGATTACAATTTGGGGGCATTAAAGTATAAACAAAGAAAAAATAAAGTATAAAATGTGTTTCTTTGACGTTCATTTCACTTTAACTGAAACAAGGCAGAACATTTGAGTACAATTCGAAGAAAGTGAAGTATAAACTCCAATCAAACGAAGTATAAAATGTGTTTTGTTGAAATACATTTCAATTCCAAAGACAATTTGAGTACGATTTGAGGGCATTGACATACTAACTAAGAAACAATGGTGTATAAATTGTGTTTCTTTGAAACTTACTTCAATTCAACTGAAATAAGGCAGAAAATTAGAATACAATTCGAAGGAAGTGAAGTATAAACCCAAAACAAACAAAGTATAAAATGTATTTTGTTGAAGTACACTTTAATTCCAATGACAATTTGAGTACAATATAAGTAAATAAATGTACAAATGAAGAAAAAATAATGTGTAGAATGTATCTATTTGAAGTTTACTTCAGTTCAACTAAAATGAGGCACAAAATTTGCGTACAATTCAAATGAAGTAATGTACAAACCCAAAACAAACAAAGTATAAAATGTGTTTCGTTCAAGTACACTTCGATTTCAATTACAATTTGTGTATGATTTGAGTTAATTGAAATACAAACCAAGAAAAAAAAATTATAAAATGCTTTTTTTATTTTAAGTTCACTTCAATTAAATTGAAATGAGGGTAGGGAATTTGAGTTCAGTTTGAAGGAAGTGAAGTACAAATCCAGAACAAACAAAATATAAAATGTATTTCATTAAAGCACACTTTGGCTCTGATTATAATTTTTGTACAATTTTAGAGAATGGGAGTACAAACCAAGAAAAAACAAAGTATAAAATGTGTTTTTTTTAAGTTCACTTCAATTTAACTAAAACGAAGCAAGGAATTTGAGTTCAATTTAATAGAAGTGCAATATAAAATTGAAACAAACGAAGTATAAAATGTGTTTTGTTGAATTACACCTTAATTCCAATGACAATTTGAGAACGATTTGTGGGCATTAAAGTACATACCAAAAAAAAATAGTGTATAATGTGCTTCTTTGAAGCTCACTTTAATTCAACTGAAATGAGATAGGAAATTAGAGTACAATTCGAAGAAAGTGAAGGGCAAATTTGGAACAAAGAAAGTATAAAATATATTTCGTAGAAGCACACTTCGATTCTAATGATAATTTGAGTAAGATTTGATGGAATTGAAGTACAAACCAAGGAAAAACAAAGTATAAAATGTGTTCTTTGAAGTTCACTTCAATTTAACAAAAATGAGGAAGGGAATTTGAGTACAATTCAAAGAGAATGAAGTACAAATTCTGAACAAACGAAGTATAAAATGTGTTTCACTGAAATACACTTCAATTCCAAAGATGATTTTAGTACAATTTGAGGACATTGAAGTACAAACCAAGAAAAAATGGTGTATAAATTGTGTTTCTTTGAAACTTCAATTCAATTGAAATGAGGCAGGAAATTTGAGTAAATTTTGAAAAAAGTGAACTACAAACCCAAAACAAACAAAGCATAAAATGTATTTCATTGAAGTATATTTTAATTCCAATGACAATTTGAGTTCGATTTAAGGGAATTGAAGTACAAACCAAGAAAAAAATAGCGCATAAAATGTGTTTTTTTGAAGTTCACTTCACTTCAATAGAAACAAGATAGGGAATTTGAGCACAAATCGAAGGAATTGAGTAGAAATCTAGAACAAACAAAGTATAAAATATATTTTGTTGAAGTACACTTCGATTCCAATGACAATTTGAGTATGAATTGAGGACATTGAAGTATGAAGCAAGAACTAATGGTGTATAAAATATGTCTCTTTGAAGTTCATTTCAATTCAACTGAAACAAAACACAAAATTTGTGTACAATACGAAGGAAGTAAAGTACAAACCCAAAACAAACAAAGTATAAAATGTCTTTCATTAAAGTACACTTCAATTCTACTGACAATTTGATTACAGTTTGTGTTAATTAAAGCACAAACCAAGAAAAAATGAAGTGTAAAATGTATTTCTTTAAAGTTCACTTCAATTCAACAGAAACGAGGTAGGGAATTTGAGTACAATTCGAATGAAGTGAAGTATGAACCCAGAACAAACAAACTAAAAAATATGTTTCAATAAAGTACACTTCAATTACAACGACAATTTGAGTACGATTTGAGGGCATTGAAATACAAACCAAGAAATAATAGTGTATTGTGTTTGTTAGAAGCTCACTTCAATTCAACTGAAACAAGAGAGAAAATTTGAGTACAATTTGGAGGAAGTAAAGTAGAAATCCCGAACAAACAAAGTATAAAATGTATTTGTTGAAGTATACTTCGATTCCAATGACAATTTAAGTACGATTTGAGGGGATTGAAGTACAAAGCATAAAATGTATTTCTTTGAAGTTCACTTCAATTCTACCGAAACAAGATAAGGAATTTGAGTACAATTCGAAGGAAGTAAAGTAAAAACCTAGAACAAACAAAGTACAAAGTGTGTTTCATTGAATTACACTTCGATTCCAATGATAATTTGAGTACGATTTAAGTTAATTAATGTACAAACCAAAATAAAGTGTAAAATGTATTTCGTTGAAATTCACTTCACTTCGACTAAAACTAGGAACGAAGTTTGTGTACAATTTGAAGAAAGTGAAGTACAAACTCAGAACAAAAAAAGTATAAAATGTGTTTCATTGAATTACACTATGATTCCAAAGACAATTTGAGCATAATTTGATGAAATTGAAGTATAAACATAGCAAAAACATAGTATAAAATGTGTCACTTTGAACTTTACTTCAATTCAACTGAAACAAGGTACAAAATTTGCATACAATACGAAGGAAGTGAAGTACAAACCCAAAACAAACAAAGTCTAAAATATATTTCGTTGAAATACACTTCAATTCCAATTACAATTTGAGAAAATTGAAGTACAAACATAGCAAAAACATAATATAAAATGTCTCACTTTGAAGTTCATTTCAATTCAACTAAAACAAGGCACAAAATTTGCATACAATACGAAGGAAGTGAAGTACAAACCTAGAACAAATAAAGTATAAAATGTCTTTCATTGAAGTACACTTCGATTCCAATTACAATTTGAGTACAATTATAGTTAATTGAATTACGAACCAAGAAAAAACAAAGTATAAAATGTGTTTCTTTGAAGTTCACATTAATTCAACTGAAACGAGGCAGGGAATTTGAGTACAATTCTAAGAAAGTAAAGTACAAACCCAGAACAAACAAAGTATAAAACGTGTTTTGTTGAAGTGCACTCCGATTCCAATGACAATTAGAGTACAATTCAAAACAAAGTGTAAAATGTATTTTTTTGAAGTTCGCTTCAATTCAACCGAAAAGAGGCATGAAATTTGAGCACAATTCGAAAGAAGTGAAATACAAACAAAGAACAAACAAAGTGCAAAATGTATTTTGTTAAAGTACACTTTGATTCCAATGACAATTTGAGTGCAATTTGAGGGAATTATAGTGCAAACCAAGAAAAAATAAAGTATAAAATTTGTTTTTTTGAAGTTCACTTCAATTTAATTGAAACAAGGCTGAAAATTTGTGTACAATTTGAAAGAAGTGAAGTGCAAAATTGGAACAAATGAAGTATAAAATGTATTTCGTTGAAGTACACTTCAATTCCAATTACAATTTGAGTATGATTTGTGGGCATTGAAGTACAAACAAAAAAAATGGTGTATAAATAATGTTTCTTTGAAGCTCACTTCAATTTAACTGAAACGATATAGGAAATTAGAGTACAATTCGAAGGAAGTGAAGTACAAATACAAAACAAACAAAGTATAAAATGTATTTCGTCAAAGAGCACTTCTATTGTAATGACAATTTGTGTACGATTTGATGGAATTGAAATACAAATCAAGAAAAAACAAAGTGTAAAATGTTATTCTTTGAAGTTCAATTCAATATTACAGAAACAAGGCAGGGTATTTAAGTAAAATTTAAAGAAAGTGAAGTGCAAATCCGAAACAAATAATGTATGAAATGTGTTTCGTTGAAGTGCTCTTCAATTCCAAAGGACAATTTGAGTATGATATGAGGGAATTGAAGTACAAACAAAGAAAAATCAAAGTACAAAATGTGTTTCTTTAAAGTTCACTTCACTTCAATCAAAATGAGGTAGGGAATACAAGTATAATTTGAAAGAAGTGAAGTACAAATTCAAAACAAACAAAGTATTAAATGTATTTTGTTGAAGTACACTTTGATTCCAATGACAATTTGGGTACAATTTGAGGGAATTGAAGTACAAACCAAGAAAAAAAAATGTATAAAATGTGTTTCTTTTAAATTTACTTCAATTTAACTGAAATGAGGCAAAGAATTTAAGTACAATTCAAAAAACATGAAGTACAAACCTGAAACAAATGAAGTATAAAATGTGTTTTGTTGAAGTGCAATTTAATTTCAATGATAATTTGAGTACAATTTGAGGGCATTGAAGTACAAACCAAGAAAAAATAGAGTATAAATTGTGTTTCTTTCAAGCTCACTTCAATTCAACTAAAATGAGGCAAGAAATTTGAGTACAATTCGAAGGAAGTGAAGTACAAACTAAGAACAAACAAAGTATAAAATGTGTTTTGTTGAAGTAAACTTCGATTTCAATGATAATTTGAGTACAATTTGAGAGAATTGAAGTACAAATCAAGAAAAAATAGAGTATAAAATGTGTTTTTTTGAAGTTCACTACAATTTAATTGAAACGAGGTAGGAAATTTGATTACAATTCAAAGGAAGTGAAGTATAAACTTGGAACAAACGAAGTATAAAACAAGTTTTGTTGAAGTACATTTCAATTCCAATGACAATTTGAGTACAATTTGAGGGCATTGAAGTACAAACCAAGAAAAAACAATGTATAAAATGTCTTTCTTTGAAGTTCACTTCAATTCAACTGAAATGACGCAGCAAATTAGAGTGCAATTTGAAGGAAGTGAAGTACAAACCCGGAACAAATAAAGTATAAAATGTGTTTCATTGAAATACACTTCGATTCCAGTGCTAATTTGAGTACGATTTGAGGGAATTGAAATATAACCAAAGAAAAAACAAAGCATAAAATATGTTTCTTTGAATTTCACTTCTATTCAACTAAAATGAGGCATGGTATTAGAGTACAATTGAAAGAAAGTGCAGTACAAATCTGGAACAAACAAAGTATGAAACGTATTTCGTTGAAGTACACTTCAATTCCAATGACCAATTGAGTATGATTTGAAAGAATTGCAGTACAAACCATGAAAAAACAGGGTTTAAAATGTGTTTATTTGAACTTCACTTCAATTTAACTAAAATGACATAGGGAAATTGAGTGCAATTCGAAGGAAGTGAAGTACAAATCCAGAACAAACAAAGCATAAAATATGTTTTGTTCAAGTACACTTCAATTCTTATGATAATTTAAGTACGATATGAGCTAATTAAAGTACAAACCAAGAAAAAACAAAGTGTAAAATTTATTTCATTAAAGTCCACTTCAATTCAACTAAAACGAGAAACGAAATATGAGTACAATTTGAAGGAAATGAAGTACAAACCCAAAGCATATAAAGTATAAAATATATTTTATTGAAGTACACATCGATTCCAATTACAATTTGTGTACGATTTTAGTTAATTGAAGAACAAACCAAGAAAAAACAAAGTATAAAATATGTTTCTTTGAAATTCACTTCAATTCAACTAAAACGAAGCAGGGAATTTGAGTTCAATTTGATGGAAGTAAAGTACAAATACGGAACAAACAAAGTATAAAATATGTTTCGCTAAAGTGCTCCTCAATTCCAATGACAATTTGAGTACGATTTGAGAGAATTGAAGTATCACTTCAATTTAACTGAAATAAGGTAGAGAATTTTAGTACAATTTGAAGGAAGTGAAGTACAAAATTGAACAAAATGAATTATAAAATATGTTTTGTTGAAGTATGCACCAATTCCAATAACAATTTGAGTCTAATTTAAGAGAACTGATTTACAAACGAAGAAAAAATAAAGTACAAAATATGTTTATTTGAAATTCACTTCAATTCAACTAAAACAAGGAAGGAAATATGAGTAAAATTTGATGGAAGTGAAGTATAAATCCGGAACAAACAAAGTATAAAATATATTTTATTGAAGCACACTTCAATTCCAATGACAATTTGAGTATGATTTGAGGGAACTGAAGTATAAACTAAGAAAAAATAATGTATAAAATGTATTACATAGAAGTTCACTTCAATATAACTGAAATGAGGCTGGGAATTTGAGTACAATTCGAAGAAAATGAAGTACAAATTCAGAACAAACAAAGTATAAAATGTATTTTGCTGAAATACACTTCAATTCCAATAAGAATTTGAGTATGATTTAAGGGAATTGAATTACAAACAACGAAAAAACAAATTACAAAATGTGTTTTTTTGAAGTTGAGCAAAATTTGAAGGAGGTTGAGTACAAATCAGGAACAAACAAAGTAAAATATGTGTTTTGTTGAAGTACACTTCAATTTCAAAGACAATTTGAGTACGATTTGAGTGAATTGAAGTACAAACTAAGAAAAAGTAAAGTACAAAATGTATTTCATTGAAGTTCTCTTCAATTAAACAGAAACGAGGCAAGGAATTTAAGTTCAATTATTTGACTACAAATTGAGGGAATTGAAGTACAAACCAAGAAAAAGTGGCGTATAAAAGGTGTTTCTTTGAAGTTCACTACAATTTAGTTGAAATGAGGCTGAGAATTTGAGTAGAATTCAAAAAAAGAGGAATACAAACTCAGAACAAACGAAGTATAAAATATGTTTCGTTGAAGTACACTTCAATTCCAATGACAATTTAAGTATGATTTGAGGGAATTGAAGTACAAACCAAGAAACAGTAGTTTATAAATTATGTTTCTTTGAAATTCACTTCACTTCAACTAAAACGAGGCAGGAAATTAGAGTGAAACTTAAAGGAAGTGCAGTACAAACCCAAAACAAACGAAGTATAAAATGTGTTTTGTTGAAGTACACTTTGATTTCAATGACAATTTGTGTATAGTATGAGTTAATTGAAATACAAACCAAGAAAAAATAAAGTATAAAATAATTGTTTTTGAAGTTCAGTTCAATTCAACTGAAACAAAGTAGGAAATTTGAAAATAATCAGAAGGTAGTGAAGTACAAATCCCGAACAAACAATGTGCGAAATATTTTTCATTGAAGTACATTTCGATTCCAATGACAATTTGAGTACAATTTAAGTGAATTGAAGTATAAACCAAGAAAATATAATGTATGAATTGTGTTTGTTTGAAGCTCACTTCAATTCAACAGAAACGAGGCAAGAAATTTGAGTATGATTCAATGGAAGTAAAGTACAAACCCGGAACAAACAAAGTATATAATATGTTTCATTGAAATACACTTCGATTCCAAATATAATTTAAGTACGATTTAAGGGAATTGAAGTACTAACAAAGAAAAAATAAAGTACAAAATGTGTTTATTTGAAGTTCACTTCAATTCATCTAAAACGACACTGGAAATTTGAGAACAATTCTAAGGAAGTGAAGTACAAATCCAGAACAAACAATGTATGAAATGTGTTTCGTTGAAGTGCTCTTCGATTTCAAAGAAAATTTAAGTACGATTTGAGAGAATTGAATTACAAACCAAGAGGAAACAAAGTATAAAATGTGTTTCTTTGAAATTCACTTCAATTCAATCGTAACATGGTAGGAAATTTGAGTACAATTCGTAGGAAGTGAAGTACAAATTCAAAAAAAATAAAGTATAAAATGGGTGTTATTGAAGTATACTTCGATTCCAATGACAAATTGTATATGATTTGAGGGAATTGAAGTACAAATCGGGAAAAAACAAAGTATAAAATATGTTTCTTTAATGTTCACTTCAATTTAACTGCAACTAGACAGAGAGTTGAGTACAATTTGAAGAAAGTGAAGTACAAACTCGAAACAAACGAAGTGTCAAATGTATTTTGTTGAAGTACTGTTCAATTCCAATGACAATTTGAGTACGATTTAAGGGCATTGAAGTACAAATCAAGAAAAAATAGGGTGTAAATTGTTTTTCTTTGAATCTCACTTTATTTCAACTGAATTGAGGCAGGAAATTTGAGTACAATTCAAAGGAAATGAAGTATAAACGCTGAACAAACAAACTATGAAATGTATTTCGTTGAAGTACATTTCAATTCCAATGACAATTTGAGTACGATTTGAGGTAATTAATGTACAAACCAAGAAAAAAAAGGTATAAAATGTGTACTTTTGAATTTTACTACAATTTAACTGAAACGAAATAGGAAATTTGAGTACAATTTGAAGGAAGTGAAATACAAACTCGGAATAAATAAAGTATAAAGTATGTTTTGCTGAAGTACACTTCAATTTCAATGATAATTTAAGTACGATTTGAGGGCATTGAAGTACATACCAAGAAAAAATGGTTTAGCAATTGTGTTTTTTTGAAGTTCAATTCAATTCATCTGAAATGAGGCAGAAAATTAGAGTGCAATTTGAAGAAAGTGAAGTATAAACTCAGAACGAATAAAGTATAGAATGTGTTTCATTGAAAAACACTTCGATTCTAATGATAATTTGAGTACGATATGAGGGAATTGAAGTACAAATAAAGTATAAAATTTGTTTCTTTGAACTTCACTTCAATTTAACTAAAACGAGGCAGGGAATATAAGTACAATTCAAAGGAAGTGAAGTACCAATTCGAAACAAACAAAGTATGAAATATATTTTGTTGAAGTACGCTTCGATTCCAATATCAATTTGAGTATGATTTAAGGGAATTAAAGTACGAACTATGAAAAAATAGAGTTTGAAATATTTTTCTTTGCAGTTCACTTCAATTCAACTAAAATGCGATAGGGAATTTGAGTGCAATTTGAAGGAAGTGAAGTACAAACCCAGAACAAACAAAGTATAAAAGGTGCTTTGTTAAAGAACGCATTGATTCTAATGACAATTTAAGTACGATATGAGCTAATTAAAGTACAAACCAAGAAAAAAATGTAAAATGTATTTCATTGAAGTTCACTTCAATTTAACTGAAACGAGGAATGAAATTTGAGTACAATTTGAAGGAAGTGAAATACAAAATGTGTTTATTTGAAGTTCACTTCATTTCAACTGAAACGAGGCAGAGAATTTGGGAACAATTCGAAGGAAGTGAAGTATAAATCCAGAACAAACAATGTATGAAATGTATTTTGTTGAAGTACACTTTGATTCCAACAACAGTTTGAATACAATTTGAGGGAATTGAAGTACAAACCAAGAAATAATAGTGTATAAATAGTGTTTCTTTGAAGCACACTTCAATTCAACTGAAACAAGGAAGACAATTTGAGTATAAATTGAAGAAAGTAAATTACAAACCCAAAACAAACAAAGTAAAAAATGTGTTGTGTTGAAGCACAATATAATTCCAATGATAATTTTAGTACGATTTGAGGGTATTGTAGTACAAACTAAGGAAAAACATGGTGTATAAATTATGTTTCTTTGAAGCTCACTTCAATTCAACTGAAACGACGAAAGAAATTTAAGTACAATTCAAATGAGAATTTGAGTACGATTTGAGTGAATTTGAGAACAATTTGAAGGAAGGGAAGTATAAATCCCGAACAAATAATGTATGAAATATTTTTCATTGAAGTACATTTCGATTCCAATGAACATTTCAGTGTGATTTGATTGAATTGAAGTACAAACTAAGAAAAAATGGTGTATGAATTGTTTTTCTTTGAAGCTAACTTCAATTCGATAGAAACGAGGCAGGAAATTTGAATACGATTCAAAGAAAGTGAAGTACAAACACAGAACAAACAAAGTATATAATGTATTTCGTTGAAATACACTTCGATTCCAATGAAAATTTAAGTACTATTTGAGGGAATTGAAGTACAAACAGAGAAAAAACAAAGAACAAAATGTGTTTCTTTGAAGTTCACTACAATTCATATAAAAAGAGGCTGGGAATTTGCGAACAATTTGAAAGAAGTGAAGTACAAATCAAGAACAAACAATGTATGAAATGTGTTTCGTTGAAGTGCTCTTTAATTTCAAGGACAATTTGAGTACGATTTGAGGGAATTGAATTACAAACAAAGAAAAAAAAAGTACAAAATGTGTTTCTTTGAAGTTCACTTCACTTCAAGTGAAATGAGGTAGGAAATTTGAGTACAATTTAAAGAAAGTGAAGTACAAACTAAGAACAAACAAAATATAAAATGTGTTTCTTTGAAGTATTGTTTAATTCCAATGACAATTTTAGTACGATTTGAGGGCATCGATGTATAAACTAAGAACAAATGGGGTGTAAATTGTTTTTCTTTGAATCTCACTTTAATTGAACAAAATCAAGGTAGGAATTTGAGTACAATTTGAAGGAAGTGAAGTACAAACCTAGAACAAACAAAGTATGAAATGTGTTTCGTTGAAGTGCTTTTCGATTCCAAGGACAATTCCAATACAATTTGAGGGAATTGAATTACAAACAAAGAAAAAATAAAGTACAAAATGTGTTTCTTTGAAGTTCACTTCAATTCAATTGAAACAAGGTAGGGAATTTGAGTACAGTTCGAAGGAAGTGATGTACAAATTTGAAACAAACAAAGTATAAGATATGTTTTGTTGAAGTACACTTCAATTTTAATGACAATTTTTGTATGATTTGAGAGAATTGATGTACAAACCAAGAAAAAATAAAGTATAGAAAGTGTTTCTTTGAAGTTTCCTTCAATTCAACTGAAACGAGGCAGGGCATTTGAGTACAATTTGAATAAAGTGAGGTACAAACTCAGAACAAATGAATTATAAAATATGTTTCATTGAAGTACAGTTCAATTCCAATGACAATTTGAGTACAATCTGATGGCATTGAAGTACAAACCAAGAAAAAATGGGGTGTAAATTGTTTTTGTTTAAATCTCACTTCAATTAGACTGAATCATGGCAGGAAATTCGAGTATAATTTGAAGGAAGTGAAGTACAAATCCTGAACAAATAATGTATGCAATGTATTTCATTGAAGTACACTTCGATTCCAATGGCAATTTGAGTACGGCTTAAGGGAATTGAAGTACAAACCAAGAAAAAATAGTGTATTAAATGTGTATTTTTGAAGTTTACTACAATTTAACTGAAACGAAGTAGGAAATTTGAGTACAATTCGAAGGAAGTGGAATACAAACTTGGAAAAAATGACGTATAAAATGTGTTTTGTTGAAGCACACTTCAATTCCAAAGACAATTTAAGTACGATTTGAAGGCTTTGAAGTACAAACTAAGAAAAAATGGTTTATAAATTGCATTTCTTTCAAGTTCACTTCAATGCAACTAAAACGAGGCAGAAAATTAGAATGCAATTTTAAAGAAGCAAAGCACAAACTTGGAACAGACCAAGTATAAAATATGTTTCGTTGAAATACACTTCGATTTCAATGATAATTTGAGTACAATTTGAGGGAATTGAATTACAAAAAAGAGAAAAACAAAGTATAAAATTTGTTTCTTTGAAGTACACTTCAATTTAACTGAAACGAGGCAGAAAATTTGAGTACCATTCGAAGAAAGTGAAGTACCAATCCGGAACAAACAAAGTATGAAAAGTATTTTATTAAAGTACGCTTCGATTCCAACGACAATTTGAGTATGTTTTGAGGGAATTGAAGTACAAACCATGAAAAAACAGAGAATAAAATATGTTTTTTTTTTAAGTTCACTTCAATTCAACTGAAATGAGTTAGGGAATTTGAGTGCAATTCGAAGGAAGTAAAGTGCAAACCCAGAACAAACAAAGTGTAAATTGTGTTTCGTTGAAGTATGCTTTGATTCTAATGATAATTTGAGCACGATATGAGTTAATTAAAGTACAAACCAAGAAAAAACAAAGTGTAAAATGTGTTTCTTTGAAGTTCACTTCAATTCATCAAAAATGAGGCTGGGAATTTGAGAACAATTTGAAGGAAGTGAAGTACAAATCTAGAAGAAACAATGTATGAAATGTGTTTCGTTGAAGTGCTCTTCAATTCCAAGGACAATTTGAGTACGATTTGAGGGAATTGAATTACAAACTAAGAAAATACAAAGTATAAAATGTGTTTCTTTGAAGTTCACTTCAATTCTATCGAAACAAGGTAGGGAATTTGTGTACAATTCGAAGGAAGTGAACTACAAATTCAAAAGAAACAAAGTATAAAATGTGTTTCGTTGAAGTACATTTCGATTTCAATGACAATTTGAGCACAATTTGAGGGAATTAAAGTACAAACCAAGAAAAAATAGAGTATAAAATGTGTTTCTTTGAAGTTCACTTCAATTTAACTCAAACAAGAAAAGCAAAATTTTAGAACAATTTGAAGGAAGTGAAGTACAAATCTAAAATAAACAAACTCTAAAATGTGTTTTGTTGAAGTACACACCAATTCCAATTACAATTTGTGTAGGATTTCAGTTAAGTGAAAAACAAGCCTAGAAAAAATAAAGTACAAAATGTGTTTATTTGAATTTCATTTGAATTCAACTTAAATGAGGCAGTGAATTTGGGAACAATTAGAAGTAAGTGAAGTACAAATTTGGAACAAATAATGTATGAAATGTATTTTGTTGAAATACACTTCAATTCCAATGATAGTTTGAGTACAATTTGAAAGAATTGAAATACAAACCAAGAAACAATGGTGTATGAATTGTATTTCTTTGAAGCACACTTCAATTCAACAAAAATGAGGCAGAAAATTTTAGTATAATTTGAAGAAGTGAATTACAAACCTAAAACTGCTAAAGTAAAAAATGTGTTTTGTTGAAGTACAATTCAATTCGAATGATAATTTGAGTATGATTTAAGGGTATTGAAGTAAAAACCAAGAAAAAATGGTGTATACATTTTGTTTCTTTGCAGGTCACTTCAATTCAACTGAAATGAGGAACGAATTTGAGTAAAATTCAAAAGAAGTGAAGTACAAACCTCGTACAAATATTGTATAAATTGTATTTTGTTAAAGTACACTTTGATTCGAATGATAATTTGAGTACGATTTGAGAGAATTGAAGTACAAACCAAGAAAAAATAGGGTGTAAAATCTATTTCTTTAAAGTTCACTTTAATACAACTAAAACGATACAGAAAATTTGAGTACAATTCGAAAGAAGTAAAGTACAAACCAAGAACAGACGAGGAATAAAATGTGCTTCGTTGAAATACACTTTGATTACAATGACAATTTGAGTACAATTTGATTTAATTGAAGTACAAACCAAGAAAAAATAAAATATAAAATATGTTTCTTTGAAGTTCAGCTCAATTCAACTGAATCAAGGCAGGAAATTTGAGAACAATTAGAAGGAAAGTGAAGTACAAACCCCAAACAAATAAAGTATGAAATATATTTTATTGAAATATACTTCAATTCCAATGACAATTTGAGTACGATTCGAGGTAATTGAAGTACAACCAAGAAAAAGTAGTGTATAAAATGTGTTTTTTTGAAGTTTACTACAATTTAACTGAAACGAAGTAGGGATTTGAGTACAATTCGAAGAAAGTGAAATACAAACGCGAAATAAATAAAGTATAAAATGTGTTTCGTTGATGTAGAGTTCAATTCCAATAATAATTTAAATATGATTTGAAGGCATTGATGTACAAACCAATAAAAAATGGTTTATAAATTGTGTTTCTTTGAAATTCACTTCAATTCAATTGAAATAAGGCATAAAATTAGGGTGTAATTTGAAAGAAGCGAAGTACAAAACCGGACCAAACCAACTATAAAATTTATTTCGTTGAAATACACTTCGATTCAATAGTAATTTGAGTACAATTTGAGGGAATTGAATTACAAAAAGAAAAAAGAAAAAACAAAGTATAAAATTGGTTTCTTTGAAATACACTTTAATTCAACTGAAATGAGGCAGGGAATTTGAGTACCATTCAAAGGAAGTCAATACCAATCCGGAACAAACAAAGTATGAAATTTATTTCATTGAAAAATGCTTCAATTCCAATGACAATTTGAGCACGTTTTGAGGAAATTGAAGTACAAACTATGAAAAAACAAAGTATAAAATATGTTTCTTTGAAGTTTACTTAAATTTAACAGAAATGAGGCAAAGAATTTGAGTGCAATTCAAAGAAAGTGAAGTACAAACTCGGAACAAACAAAATATAATATGTGTTTCATTGAAGTACATTTCGATTCTAATGACAATTTGAACACGATATGAGTTAATTAAAGTACAAACCAAGAAAAAACATAATGTGAAAAGTGTTCTTTTGAAGTTCACATTAATTCAACTAAAATGAGGCAGTGAATTTAGGAACAATTCGAAGGAAGTGAAGTACAAATCTCGAACAAACAATGTATGAAATATATTTCACTAAAGTATACTTCAATTCCAATGACAATTTGAGGGAATTGAAGTACAAACAAAGAAAAAATAGTGCATGAATTGTGTTTCTTTGAAGCTCACTTCAATTCAACTAAAACGAGGCAGAAAGTTAGAGTGCAATTTGAAAAAAGTGAAGTACAAACCCGGAACAAACAAAGAATAAAATGTGTTTCGTTAAAATACACTTCCATTCCAAGTAAAATTTGAGTACAATTTGAGGGAATTGAATTATAAAAAAATAAAAAACAAAGTATAAAATTTATCTCTTTGAAGTATACTTCAATTCAACTAAAATAGGGCAGGGAATTTGAGTACCATTCAAAGCAAGTGAAGTGCAAACCCAGAACAAATGAACTATTAATGTGCTTTGTTGAAGTACACTTTGATTCTCATGGCAATTTGAGCACAATTTGAGTTAATTGAAGTACAAACCAAGAAAATATAAAGTATAAAATATGTTTCTTTGAGGTTCAGTTCAATTCAACTAAAACGAGGTGGGAAATTTGAGAACAATTCGAAGGAAGTGAAGTATAAATCAAGAACAAACAATGTTTGAAATATTTTTCATTGAAGTACACTTCAATTCTAATGAAAATTT
Organism: Jacaranda copaia; assembly: GCA_014898725.1. Taxonomy (NCBI): domain Eukaryota; kingdom Viridiplantae; phylum Streptophyta; class Magnoliopsida; order Lamiales; family Bignoniaceae; genus Jacaranda; species Jacaranda copaia. The sequence goes on from JACGDI010003323.1 coordinate 28,854, forward strand.
GAGTACAATTTGAGTGAATTGAAGTACAAACAAGGAAAAAATGGTGTATGGATTGTGTTTCTTTGAAGATCACTTCAATTCAATAGATACGAGACAGAAAATTTGAGTATGATTCAAAGAAAATGAAGTACAAACCAAGTTAAAACAAAGTATATAATGTGTTTCATTGAAATACACTTCGATTCCAATGACAATTTAAGTACGATTTAAGGGAATTCAAGTACAAATAAAGAAAAAACAAAGTACAACATGTATTTTTTTGAAGTTCACTTCAATTCATCTAAAATGAGGTTGGGAATTTGAGAACAATTCAAAGGAAGTGAAGTATAAATTCAGAACAAATAATGTATGAAAGGTGTTTCGTTGAAGTGCTCTTCGAATCCAAGCACAATTTGAGTACGATTTCAAGGAATTGAATTACTAACTAAGAAAAAATAAACTACAAAATATGTTTCTTTGAAGTTCACTTCGATTCAATCGAAATGAGTTAGGCAATTTGAGTACAATTCGAAAGAAATGAAGTACAAATTCAAAACAAATAAAGTATAAAATGTGTTTCGTTGAAGCATACTTCAATTCCAATGACAATTTGAGTACAATTTGAGGGAATTGAAATGCAAACCATGAAAAAATAGAGTATAAAATATGTTTCTTTGAAATTCACTTCAATTCAACTAAAATGAGAAAAATGAAATTTTAGTACAATTTGAAGGAAGTGAAGTACAAACCCAAAACAAACAAAGTATAAAATGTATTTCATTAAAGAACACATCAATTTCAATTAGAATTTGTGTACGATTTCAATTAATTGAAAAACAAGCCTACAAAAGATAAAGTACAAAATGTGTTTATTTAAAGTTTACTTCAATTTAACTAAAATGAGGCAGTGAATTTGGGAACAATTCGAAAAAAGTGAGTACAAATCTAGAACAAACAATGTATGAAATGTATTTCGTTGAAGTATACTTTGATTCAAATGATAGTTTGAGTACAATTTGAGGGAATTAAAATAAAAACCAAGAAAAAACGGTGTCTAAATCATATTTCTTTGAAGCACACTTCAATTCAACAAAAACGAGGCAGGAAATTTGAGTATAATTTTAAAGAAGTGAATTACAAACCCAAAATAGACCAAGTAAAAAATGTGTTTCGTTAAAGTAAAATTCAATTCCAAAGATAATTTGAGTATGATTTAAGGGTATTGAAGTAAAAACTAAGAACAAATGGTGTAGAAATTTCGTTTCTTTGAAGGTCACTACATTTCAACTGAAACGAGGAAAGAAATTGAGTACAATTCGAAAAAAGTTTAGTACAAACCCCGAACAAACATAGTATAAAATGTATTTCATTAAAGTACAATTCGATTCAAATGACAATTTGAGTACGATTTGAAGGAATTGAAGTACAAACCAAGAAAAAATGAGGTATAAAATGTATTTCTTTAAAGTTCACTTTAATTCAACTGAAACAAGACAGAGAATTTGAGTACAATTTGTAGGAACTGAAGTGTAAATCCAAAACAAACAAAATTTAAAATGTGCTTCATTGAAGTACACTTTGATTCCAATGACAATTTGAATACAATTTAAGTTAATTGAAGTACAAACCAAGAAAAAATAAAGTGTAAAATATGTTTCTTTAAAGTTCAGTTTAATTCAACTAAAACGAGGAAGGGAATTTGAGAATAATTTAAAGGAAGTGAAGTACAAATCCTGAACAAACAATGTATGAAATATTTTTCATTGAAGTACACTTCGATTCCAATGAAAATTTGAGTACAATTTGAGTGTATTGAAGTACAAACCAACAAAAAATGGTGTATGAATTGTATTTCTTTAAAGCTCACTTCAATTCGACATAAACGACACAGGAAATTTGAGTATGATTCAAAGAAATTGAAATACAAACCCAGAAAAAATAAAGTATATAACGTGTTTTGTTGAAATACACTTCGATTCCAATAACAATTTAAGTACAATTTGAGGGAATTGAAGTACAAACGAAGAAAAAACAAAGTACAAAATCTATTTCTTTGAAGTTCACTTCACTTCATCTAAAATGAGGTTGGGAATTTGAGAACAATTCAAAGGAAGTGAAGTACAAATCTAGAACAAATAATGTATGAAATATGTTTCATTCTAGTGCTCTTTCATTCCAAGAATAATTTGAGTACGATATGAGGGAATTGAATTAAAAACAAAGAAGAAATAAAGTACAAAATGTGTTTCTTTGAAGTTCACTTCAATTCAATCGGAATGAGGTAGGGAATTTGAGTACAATTCGAAGGAAGTGATGTACAAATTCAAAACAAACAAAGTATAAAATGTGTTTCGTTGAAGTACACTTCGATACCAATGACAATTTGAGCACAATTTGAGGGAATTGAAGTACAAACCAAGAGAAAATAGAGTATAAAATATGTTTCTTGGAAGATCACTTCAATTCAACTGAAATGAGAAAAATAAAATTTTAGTACAATTTGAAGGAAGTGAAGTACAAACCTAAAACAAACAATTTATAAAATGTATTTCGTTGAAGTACACATCAATTTCAATTACAATTTGTGTACGATTTTGGTTAATTAAAAAACAAACCTAGAAAAAATAAAGTACAAAATGTGTTTATTTGAAGTTCACATCAATTCAACTGAAACGAGGAATTTGAGAACACTTCGAAGGAACTGAAGTACAAATCCCAAACAAACAATGTATAAAGTATTTTTCATTGAAGTACACTTCGATTCCAATGAAAATTTGAGTACGATTTGAGTGAATTAATGTATAAACTAAGAAAAAACGGTGTATGAATTGTGTTTTTTTGAAGCTCACTCAATTCAATAGAAACGAGGTAGGAAATTTAAGTACGATTCAAAGTAAGTGAAGTACAAACTCGGAACAAATAAAGTATATAATGTGTTTCGTTGAAATACCCTTCGATTCCAATGAAAATTTAAGTACGATTTGAGGGAATTGAAGTACAAACAAAGAAAAAATAAAGTACGAAATGTGTTTCTTTAAAGTTCACTTCAATTCATCTAAAATGAAACTGGAAATTTGAGAACAATTCGAAGAAAGTAAAGTACTAATCCAGAATAAAGAATGTATGAAATGTGTTTCGTTGAAGTTCTCTTCAATTCCAAGGACAATTTGAGTACGATTTGAGAGAATTGAATTGCAAATCAAGAAAAACTAAAGTACAAATTGTGTTTCTTTGAAGTTTACTTCAATTCAATCAAAATGAGATAAGGAATTTAAGTAAAATTCGAAGGAATTGTACTACAAATTCGAAACAAAGTATAAAATGTGTTTTGTTGAAGTACACTTCAATTTCAATCACAATTTGAGTACGATTTGAGGAAATTGAAATACAAACCAAGAAAAAATAAAGTACAAAATGTGTTTCTTTTAAGTCCACTTCAATTCATCTAAAATGAGGCTGGAAATTTAAGAACAATTCAAAGAAAATGATGTATAAATCCAAAACAAACAATGTATGAAATGTGCTTTGTTGAGTTACTCTTCGATTCCAAGGACAATGTGCTTTGTTGAGTTACTCCTCGATTCCAAGGACAATTTGAGTACGATTTGAGGGAATTGAATTACAAACAAAGAAAAAACAAAGTACAAAATGTGTTTCTTTGAAGTTCACTTCACTTCAATCGAAATGAGGTAGAGAATTTGAGTATAATTTGAAGGAAGAGAAGTACAAATTTGAAACAAGCAAAGTATAAAATGTGTTTCATTGAATTACACTTCAATTCCAATGACAATTTGTGTATTATTTAAGGGAATTAGACTACAGACCAAGAAAAAATAAAGTATAATATGTATTTCTTTGAAGTTTACTTCAATTCAACTGAAACGAGGTAGGGAATTTTAGTATAATTTGAAGAAAGTGAAGTACAAACTTAGAACAAACGAAGTATAAATTGTGTTTCGTTGAAGTACAGTTTAATTCCTATGATAATTTAAGTGCGATTTGAGGGCATTGAAGTACAAACTAATAAAAAATGGGGTGCAAATTGTTTTTGTTTGAATCTCACTTCAATTCAACTAAATCAACGTAGGAAATTAGAGAACAAATTGAAGGAAGTGAAGTAAAAACCCCAAACAAACAAAGTATGAAATATATTTCGTTAAAGTACACTTTAATTCTAATGACAATTTGAGTACGATTCAAGGGAATTGAAGTAGAAACGAAGAAAACATTGTGCACAAAATTTGTTTTTTTTTATGTTTACAACAATTTAACTAAAATGGAGCGGGAATTTATGTATAATTCAAAGAAAGTGAAATACAAACTTGGAACAAGCGAAGTATAAAACGTGTTTTGTGGAAGTACACTTCAATTCCCATGACAATTTAAGTACGATTTGAGGGCATTAAAGTACGAACCAAGAAAAAATAGTTTATAAATTGTGTTTCTTTGAAGTTCACTTCAAATCAATTAAAACGAGGTGGAACATTAGAGTGCAATTTGAAAGAAGCGAAGTACAAACCCAGAACAAATCAAGTATAAAATGTGTTTCGTTGAAATACACTTCGATTCCAATGATAATTTGAGTACAATTTAAGGAAAATGAAGTGCAAACAAAGAAAAAACAAAGTATAAAATTTGTTTCCTTGAAGTTCACTTCAATTCAACTAAAACGAGGCAGGAAATTTGAATACCATTCGAAGGAAGTGAAGTACCAATTTGGAACAAACAAAGTATGAAATATATTTGGTTGAAGTACTCCTAAATTTCAATGACAATTTGAGTGCAATTTGAGGGAATTGAAGTACAAACCATGAAAACATAGAGTATAAAATGTGTTTCTTTCAAGTTCATTTCAATTCAACTGAAATGAGGCAATGAATTTGTGTACGATTCGAAGGAAGTGAAATACACACCCAAAAAAAATAAAGTATAAAATGTGTTTCATTAAAGTACACTTCAATTCCAATGAAAATTTAAGCATGTTTTGAAGGCATTGAAGTACATACTAAGGAAAAATGGTTCATAAATTATGTTCCTTTGAAGTTCACTTCAATTCAACAGAAACAAGGCAGAAAATAAGAGTGCAATTTGAAAGAAGCGAACTACAATTCTTGAAGAAATACTGTATGAAATATTTTTCATTGAAGTATACTTCGATTTCAATGAAAATTTGAGCATGATTTGAGAGAATTGAAGTACAAACTAAGAAAGGACGGTGCATGAATTGTGTTTCTTTGAACCTCACTTCAATTTAATAGAAACGAGGCAAAACATTTGAGTACGATTCAAAGGAAATGAAGCACAAACCCGAAACAAACAAAGTATATAATGTGTTTCGGTGAAATACACTTCGATTCCAATGACAATTTAAACATGATTTGAGGGAATTGAAGTACAAACAAAGAAAATACATAGTACAAAATGTATTTCTTTGAAGTTCACTTCAATTCATCTAAAACGAGGCTGGGAATTTGAGAACAATTCAAAGTAAGTGAAGCACAAATCCAAAACAAACAATATATGAAATGTGTTTCGTTCAAGTGCTCTTTCATTCCAAGAACAATTTGAGTACGATATGAGGGAATTGAATTAAAAACTAAGAAGAAATAAATGTGTTTCTTTGAAGTTCACTTCACTTCAATCGGAATGAGGTAGGAAATTTGAGTACAATTCAAAGAAAGTGATGTACAAATTCAAAATAAACAAAGTATAAAATGTGTTTCGTTGAAGTAAACTTTGATTCCAATGACAATTTGAGCACAATTTGAGTAAATTGAAGTACAGAGTAAGAAAAAAAGAGTATAAAATATATTTCTGTGAAGTTCACTTTAATTCAACTGAAATGAGAAAAATGAAATTTTAGTACAATTTGAAGGAAGCCAAGTACAAACCCAAAAGAAACAAAGTATAAAATATATTTCGTTGAAGTACACATCAATTTCAATTACAATTTGTGTACGATTTCAGTTAATTGAAAAGAAAACCTAGAAAAAACAAAGTACAATATGTGTTTATTTGAAGTTCACTTCACTTCAACAGAAACGAGGTTGGAAATTTGAGAACAATTCAAAGGAAGTAAAGTACAAATCCCGAACAAACAATGTATGAAATATTTTTCATTGAAGTGCATTTTGATTCCAATGAAAATTTGAATACGATTTGAGTGAATTGACGTACAAATCGAGAAAACACGGTGTATGAATTGTGCTTCTCTAAAGCTTACTTCAATTCACAAAAATTGAGGCAGGACATTTGAAAACAATTTAAAGGAAGTGAAGTACAAACTCAGAACAAACAAAATATATAACGTGTTTTGTTGAAAAAAACTTTGATTTCAATGACAATTTAAGTACGATTTGAGGGAATTGAAGTGCAAACAAAGAAAAAGCACAGTACAAAATGTGTTTCTTTGAAGTTCTCTTCAATTCATCTAAGACGAGGCTGGGAATTTGAGAACAATTCGAAGAAAGTGAAGTACAAATTCGGCACAAACAATGTATGAAATGTGTTTCATTGAAGTGCTCTTCGATTCCAAGGACAATTTGAGTATGATTTGCGGGAATTGAATTACAAACCAAGGAAAAACAAAGTACAAAATGTGTTTCTTTTAAGTTCACTTCACTTCAATCCAAAAGAGGTAGGGAATTTGAGTATAATTCGAAGGCAGTGAAGCACAAATTCAAAACAAACAAAGTATAAAATGTGTTTCGTTAAAGCACATTTCAATTCTAGTGACAATTTGACTCCAATTTGAGGGAATTAAAGTACAAAACAAGAAAAAATAGAGTATAAAATGTATTTCTTTAAAGTTCACTTTAATTCAATTAAAACAAGATAGGGAATTTGAGTACAATTCAAAGGAAGTGAAGTACAAACCCAGAACAAACAAAGTATATAATGTGTTCCGTTGAAATACACTTCGATTCCAATGGCAATTTAAGTACGATTTGAGGGAATTGAAGTACAAACGAAGAAAAAACAGACCATAAAATGTCTTTCTTTGAAGTTCACTTCAATTCATCTAAAATGAGGTTTGGAATTTGAGAGCAATTCAAAGGAAGTGAAGTACAAATCTAAAACAAACAAAGTATAAAATATGTTTCGTTCAAGTGCTCTTTGATTTCAAGGACAATTTGAGTACGATTTGAGGGAATTGAATTACAAACTAAGAAAAAAAAAGTACAAAATGTGTTTCTTTGAAGTTTCCATCAATTCAATCAAAATGAGGTTGGGAATTTGAGTACAATTCAAAGAAAGTGAAGTACAAATTCAAAACAAACAAAGTATAAAATGTGTTTCATTGAAGTACACTTTGATTCTAATGACAATTTGAGCACAATTTGAGGGAATTGAAGTACAAACCAAGAAAAAATAAAGTATAAAATGTATTTCTTTGAAGTTCACCTCAATTCAACTGAAACAAGAAAAATTAAATTTTAGTACAATTTGAAGAAAGTGAAGTACAAACCTAGAACAAACAATGTATAAAATGCATTTTGTTGAAGTACACATCAATTCCAATTACAATTTGTGTACAATTTTGATTAATTGAGAAACAAACCTAGAAAAAATAAAGTACAAAATGTGTTTATTTGAAATTCACTTCAATTCAACTGAAACGAGGTAAGATATTTGAGAATAATTTGAAGGAAGTAAACTACAAATTCTGAACAAACAATGTATGAAGTATTTTGCATTGAAGTACACTTTGGTTCCAATGAAAATTCGAGTACGATTTGAGTGAATTGATGTACAAAACAAGAAAAAACAGTGTATGAATTGTGTTTCTTTGAAGCTCGCTTCAATTCAATAGAAACGAGGTTAGAAATTTAAGTACGATTCAAAGAAAGTGAAGTACAAACTTAGAACAGATAAAGTATATAATGTGTTTCATTGAAATACACTTCGATTTCAGTGAGAATTTAAGTACGATTTGAGGGAATTGAAGTACAAACAAAGAAAAAATAAAGTACAAAATGTGTTTCTTTAAAGTTCACTTAAATTCATCTAAAACAAGGTTGGGAATTTGAGAACAATTTGAAGAAAGTGAAGTACTAATCCAGAATAAACAATGTATGAAATGTGTTTCATTGAAGCGCTCTTCGATTCCAAGGACAATTTGAGTATGATTTGAGGGAATTGAATTGCAAACCAAGAAAAAACAAAGTACAAAATGTGTTTCTTTGAAGTTTACTTCAATTCAATCAAAATGAGATAGGAAATTTGAGTACAATTCGAAGGAAGTGAAGTACAAATTTGAAACAAATAAAGTATAAAATGTGTTTCATTGAAGTACACTTCGATTCCAATGACAATTTGTGTACGATTTGAGAGAATTGAACTACAAACCAAGAAAAAATAAAGTATAAAATGTGTTTCTTTGAAGTTCACTTCAATTCAACTGAAATAAGTTAGGGAATTTGAGTACAATTTAAAGAAAGTGAAGTACAAACTCAAAATAAACGAAGTATGAATTGTATTTTGTTGAAGTACAGTTTAATTCCAATGACAATTTTAGTGCAATTTGAGGGCATTGAAGTACAAACCAAGAAAAAATGGGGTGTAAATTGTTTTTGTTTGAAACTCACTTCAATTCAACTAAATCAACGTAGGAAATTAGAGTACAAATTGAAAGAAGTGAAGTAAAAACCCTGAACAAACAAAGTATAAAATGTATTTTGTTGAAGTGCACTTCAATTCTAATGACAATTTGAATACGATTCAAGGGAATTGAAGTAAAAATGAAGAAAAAATAGTGCATAAAATGTATTTTTTTTAAGTTTACAATAATTTAACTAAAACGAAGCTGGGAATTTATCTACAATTCAAAGGAAATGAAATACAAACTTGGAACAAGTGAAGTATAAAATGTGTTTCATTGAAGTACACTTCAATTCCAATGACAATTTAAGTACGATTTGAAGGCATTAAAGTACAAACCAAGAAAAAATGGTTTATAAATTGTGTTTCTTTAACGTTTACTTCAATTCAACTGAAATGAGGTAGAAAATTAGAGTGTAATTTGAAAGAAGCAAAGTACAAAACCCAGAACAAACCAAGTATAAAATGTGTTTTGTTGAAATACACCTCGATTCCAAAGATAATTTGAGTACAATTTGAGGGAAATGAAGTGCAAACAAAGAAAAAACAAAGTATAAAATTTATTTTTTTAAAGTTCACTTCAATTCAACTAAAACGAGGCAGGAAATTTGAGTACCATTCAAAGGAAGTGAAGTACCAATATGGAACAAACAAAGCATGAAATGCATTTCGTTGAAGTACGCTTCAATTTCAATGACAATTTGAGTGTAATTTAAGGGAACTGAAGTACAAATCATGAAAAAATAGAATATAAAATGTGTTTCTTTCAAGTTCACTTCAATTCAATTGAAATAAGGCAGTGAATTTGTGAACAATTCGAAGGACATGAAATACACAACCAGAAAAAATGAAGTACAAAATGTGTTTCGTTGAAGTACACTTCAATTGCAATGACAATTTAAGTACGTTTTGAAGGCATTGAAGTACAAACTAAGCAAAAATGGTTCATAAATTATGTTTATTTGAAGTTCAGATCAATTCAACTGAAATGAGGCAGAAAATAAGAGTGCAATTTGAAAAAAGCAAAGTACTATTCCCAAGCAAATAATGTATGAAATATTTTTCATTGAAGTACACTTCGATTTCAATGAAAATTTGAGCACGATTTAAGGGAATTGAAGTACAAACTAAGAAAAATTGGTAAATGATTGTGTGTCTTTGAAGCTTACTTTAATTCGACAGAAACGAGGTAGGAAATTTGAGTGCAATTCAAATGAAGTGAAGCACAAATCCAAAACAAACAAAGTATATAATGTGTTTCGGTGAAATACACTTCGATTCCAATGACAATTTAAGAATGATTTGAGGGAATTGAAGTACAAATAAAGAAAATACATAGTACAAAATGTATTTCTCTGAAGTTCACTACAATTCATCTAAAACGAGGCTGGGAAATTGAGAACAATTCAAAGAAAGTGAAGCACAAATCCAAAACAAACAATGTATGAAATGTGTTTTGTTCAATTGCTCTTCAATTCCAAGAACAATTTGAGTTCGATTTGAGGGAATTGAATTACAGACTAAGAAAAAATAAAGTACAAAATGTGTTTCTTTGAAGTTCATTTCAATTCAATCAGAATGAGGTAGGGAATTTGAGTACAATTTGAAGGAAGTGATGTACAAATTTGAAACAAACAAGGTATAAAATATGTTTCATTGAAGTACACTTCCATTCCAATGACAATTTGAGCACAATTTGAGGGAATTGAAGCACAAACTAATAAAAAATAGAGTATAAAATGTGTTTATTTGAAGTTCACTTTAATTCAACTGAAACGAGGAAAACAAAATTTTAGTACACTTTGAAGGAAGTGAAGTACAAACACAAAACAAACAAAATATAAAATGTATTTCGTTGAAGTACACATCAATTCCAATTACAATTTGTGTACGATTTTAGTTAATTGAAAAACAAACCTAGAAAAAATAAAGTACAAAATATATTTATTTGAAGTTCACTTCAATTCTACAGAAACGAGGCAGGCAATTTGAGAACAATTTGAAGAAAGTGAAGTACAAATCTCAAACAATCAATGTATGAAATATTTTATATTGAAGTGCACTTCGATTCCAATAAAAATTTGAGTACAGTTTGAGTGAATTGATGTACAAAATGAGAAAATACGGTGTATGAATTGTGTTTCTCTGAAGCTCACCTCAATTCGATAGAATTGAGGCAAGAAATTTGAGTACGATTCAAATGAAGTGAAGTACAAATTCAGAACAAACAAAATATATAAATTATTTTGTTGAAATACACTTTGATTTCAGTGACAATTTAAGTACGATTTGAGGGAATTGAAGTGCAAACAAAGAAAAAGAAAAGTACAAAATGTGTTTTTTTAAAGTTCACCTAAATTCATCTACGACAAGGTTGGGAATTTGACAACAATTCGAAAGAAGTGAAGTGCAAATTCGGAACAAACAATGTATGAAATGTAATTCATTGAAGTGCTTTTCAATTCCACGGACAATTTGAGTACGATTTGAGGGAATTGAATTACAAACTAAGGAAAAACAAAGTACAAAATGTGTTTCTTTGAAGTTCACTTCACTTCAATCAAAATGAGGTAGGGAATTAGAGTATAATTCAAACGAAGTGAAGTACCAATTCGAAACAAACAAAGAATAAAATGTGTTTCGTTGAAGTATACTTCAATTCCAGTGACAATTAAAGTATGATTTGAGGGAATTAAAGTACAAACCGAGAAAAAATAGAGTATAAAATGTATTTCTTTAAAGTTCACTTTAATTCAACTAAAACGAGATAGGAAATTTGAGTACAATTCAAAGGAACTGAAGTACAAACTCAGAACAAACAAAGTATATAATGTCATTCGTTAAAATACACTTCAATTCCATTGACAATTTAAGTATGATTTTAGGGAATTGAAGTACAAATGAAGAAAAAACAAAGTAAAAAATGTATTTCTTTGAAATTCACTTCACTTCATCTAAAATGAGGTTCGGAATTTGAGAACAATTCAAAGGAAGTGAAGAAAAAATCCAAAACAAACAATGTATGAAATGTGTTTCGTTGAAGTGCTCTTCGATTCCAAGGATAATTTGAGTACGATTTGAGGGAATTGAATTACAAACTTAGAAAAAATAATGTACAAAATCTGTTTCTTTGAAGTACCCTTCAATTCAATCAGAACGAGGTAGGGAATTTGAGTACAATTCGAAGGAAGTGAAGAACAAATTCGAAACAAATAAAGTATAAAATGTGTTTCGTTGAAGTACACTTCGATTCCAATGACAATTTGAGCACAATTTGAGGGAATTGAAGTACAAACCAATTAAAAATAGAGTATAAAATTTGTTTCTTTGAAGTTCACTTTAATTCAACTGAAACGAGAAAAATAAAATTTTAGTACAATTTGAAGGAAGTGAAGTACAAACCCAAAACAAACAAAGTATAAACTGTATTTCGTTGAAGTACACATCAATTCCAATTACAATTTGTGTATGATTTTAGTTAATTGAAAAACTAACCTAGAAAAAACAAAGTACAAAATAAGTTTACTTGAAGTTCACTTGAATTCAAATGAAATGAGGTGGGAAATTTGAGTATAATTTGAAGAAAGTGAACCAAAACAAACAAAATAAAAAATGTGTTTTGTTGAAGTACAATTCAATTCCAATGATAATTTGAGTAAGATTTGAGGGTATTAAAGTACAAACCAAGAAAAAATGGTGTACAAATTGTGTTTCTTTAAAGCTCGCTTCAATTCAACTGAAACGATGAAGGAAAATTGAGTACAATTCAAAGGAAGTGAAGTACAAACCCCGAACAAATATAGTATAAAATGTATTTTGTTGAAATATACTTCGATTCCAAAGATAATTTGAATATGATTTGAGGGAATTGAAATACAAACCAAGAAAAAATAGAGTATAAAATGTATTTCTTCAAAGTTCACTTTAATTCAGCTAAAACGAGATAAGGAATTTGAGTACAATTCGAAGAAAGTGAAGTACAAACCCAGAACAACCAAAGTATAAAATGTGTTTCGTTAAAGTATACTTTGATTCCAATGAAGATTTAAGTACTATTTGAGTTAATTGAAGTACAAACCAAGAAAAAATAAAGTGTAAAATGGGTTTCTTCGAAGTTCACTTCAATTTAACTGAAATGAGGCAGGAAATTTGAGAAAAATTCGAAGGAAGCGAAGTACAAATCCCAAACAAACAATGTATGAAATATTTTTCATTGAAGTACACTTTGATTCCAATGAAAATTTGAGTATGATTTGAGTGAATTGAAGTACAAACCAAGAAAAAATGGTGTATGAATTGTGTTTCTTTGAAGCTCACTTCAAATCGACAAAAATGAGGTAGGAAATTTGAGTACGATTCAAAAGAAATGAAGAACAAACCTGGAACAAACAAAGTATATAATGTGTTTCGTTGAAGTACACTTCAATTTCAATGACATTTTGAGTATGATTTGAGAGAATTGAGGTACAAATAAAGAAAAAAAAGTATAAAATGTGTTTCTTTGAAGTTCACTTCAATTCATCTAAAACGAGGTAGGGAATTTGAGAACAATTCGAAGGAAGTGAAGTACAAATCAAGAACAAACAATGTATGAAATGTATTTCGTTGAAGTGCTCTTTGATTCTGAGGACAATTTGAGTACGATTTGAGTGAATTGATGTACAAACCAAGACAATAGGTGTATGAATTGTGTTTCTTTGAAGTTCATTTCACTTCAATCGAAATGAGAAAGAAAATTTGAGTACAATTGGAAGAAAGTGAAATACAAATTCAAAACGAACAAAGTATAAAATGTGTTTTGTTGAAGTATACTTCGATTTCAATGACAATTTGAGCACGATTTGAGGGAATTGAAGTACAAACCAAGACAAAATAGAGTATAAAATATGTTTCTTTGAAGTTCACTTCAATTCAACTGAAATGAAAAAAATAATTTGAGTACAATTTAAAGGAAGTGAAGTACAAACCCAAAACAAACAAAGTATAAAATGTGTTTCACTGAAGTACACATCGACTCCAATTACAATTTGTGTATGATTTTCGTTAATTGGAAAACAAACCTAGAAAAAAAAGTACAAAATGTGTTTATTTGAAGTTCACTTCAATTCAACTGAAACAAGGCTGGGAAATTGAGAACAATTCGAAGGAATTGAAGTACAAATATGGAATAGACAATGTATGAAATGTATTTCATTGAACTAGACTTCGATTTCAATGACAATTTGAGTACAATTTGAGGAAATTGAAGTACAAACCAAGAAAAAATGATGTATGAATTGTGTTCTTTGAAGCTCACTACAATTCAACTGAAACGAGGTAGGAAATTTGAGTATAATTAGATGGAAGTGAATTATAAACCCAAAACAAGCAAAGTAAAAAATGCATTTTGTCAAAGTACAATTCAATTCCAATGATAATTTGAGTATGATTTGAGGGTATTGAATTACAAACTAAGAAAAAATGGTGTATCAATTGTATTTCTTTGAAGCTTACTTCAATTCAACTAAAACGAGGAAGGAAATTTGTGTACAATTTGAAGGAAGTGAAGTACAAACCCCGAACAAACATAGTATAAAATGTGTTTTGTTGAAGTACACTTCAATTCCAAAGTAATTTGAGTACGATTACAAATCAAGAAAAAATAGAGTATAAAATGTATTTCTTTAAAGTTAACTTTAATTCAACTTAAACGAGATAGAGACTTTTGATTACAATTCGAAAGAAGTGAAGTACAAACCTAGAATGAACAAAGTATGAAATGTGTTTCGTTGAAGTACACTTTGATTCCAATGATAATTTGAGTACGATTTGAGTTAGTTGAAGTACAAACCAAGAAAAAATAAAGTATAAAATGTGTTTATTTGAAGTTTACTTCAATTCAACTAGAACGAGACGGGGAATTTGAGAACAATTCAAATGAAGTGAAATACAAATCCCGAACAATCAATGTATGAAATATTTTTTATTGAAGTACACTTCGATTCCAATGAAAATTTGAGTGCGATTTGAGTGAATTGAAGAACAAACCAAGAGAAAACAGTGTGTGAATTGTGTTTCTCTTAAGCTCACTACAATTTGACAAAAACAAGGCAGGAAATTTGAGTACGATTCAATGGAAGTGAAGTACAAAATTGGAACAAACAAAGTATAAGATATGTTTTGTTGAAATGCACTTCGATTCCATTGACAATTAAAGTACGATTTGAGGGGAATTGAAGTACAAACAAAGAAAAAATAAAGTACAAAATGTGTTTCTTTGAAGTTCACTTCAATTCATCTAAAATGAGGCTGGGAATTTGAGAACAATTCAAAGGAAGGGAAGTACAAATCTAGAACAAACAATGTATGAAATGTGTCTCATTGAAGAACTCTCTGATTCCATGGATAATTTGAGTACATTTTGAGGGAATTAAATTACAAACAAAGAAAAGACAAAGTACAAAATGCGTTCTTTTGAAGTTCACTTTAATTCAATTGAAATGAGGTAGGGAATTTGAGTTCAATTCGAAGGAAGTGAAGTGCAAATTTGAAACAAATAAAGTATAAAATGTGTTTCGTTGAAGTACAAATCGATTCCAATGATAATTTGAGCACGATTTGAGGAACTAAGTACAAACAAAAAAAATAGAGTATAAAATATGTTTCTTTGAAGTTCACTTCAATTCAATTGAAACGAGAAAAATAAAATTTGAGTACAATTTGAAGGAAATGAAGTACAAACCCAAAACAAACAAAGTATAAAATGTGTTTCATTGAAGTATACATCGATTCCAATTACAATTACTGTATGATTTTGATTAATTGAAAAATAAACCCAAAAAAAATAAAGTACAAAATGTGTTTATTTGAAGTTTACTTCAATTCAACTAAAACGAGGCATGAAAATTAGGAATAATTCGAAGAAAGTGAAGTACAAACCAGAATAAACAATGTATGAAATGTATTTCATTGAAATACACTTCGATTCCAATGATAATTTGAGTACAATTTGAGGGAATTGAAGTACTAACCAAGAAAAAATGATGTATGAATTGTGTTTCTTTAAAGCTCACTACAATTCAACTGAAACGAGGTAGGAAATTTGAGTATAATTAGAAGGAAGTGAATTATATACCCAAAACAAACAAAGTAAAAAATACATTTCGTCGAAGTACAATTCAATTTCAATGATAATTTGAGTACGATTTGAGGGTATTGAATTACAAACTAAGAAAAAATGGTGTATAAATTATATTTATTTGAAACTCACTTCAATTCAACTAAAATGAGGAAGGAAATTTGTGTACAATTTGAAGGAAGTGAAGTACAAACCCCGAACAAACATAGTATAAAATGTATTTTGTTGAAGTACACTTCAATTCCAAAGCAATTTGAGTACGATTACAAACCAAGAAAAAATAGAGTATAAAATGTATTTCTTTAAAGTTCACTTTAATTCAACTGAAATGAGACAAGAATGTTTGAGTACAATTCGAAGGAAGTGAAGTACAAACCTAGAATGAACAATGTATGAAATGTTTTTCATTGAAGCACACTTCGATTCTAATGAAAATTTGAGTACGATTTGAGTGAATTGAAGTACAAACCAAGAGAAAACGGTGTATGAATTGTGTTTCTTTGAAGCTTACTTCAATTTGATAGAAATGTGGCTAGAAATTTGAGTACAATTCAATGGAAGTGAAGTACAAACCCGAAACAAAGAAAGTATATAATGTGTTTTGTTGAAATGAACTTCGATTCCACTAACAATTTAAGTACGATTTGAGGGAATTGAAGTACAAACAAAGAAAATACAAAGTACAAAATATGTTTCTTTGAAATTCACTTCAATTCATCTAAAATGATGTTGGGAATTTGAGAACAATTCGAAGGAAGTGAAGTACAAATCTAGAACAAACAATGTATGAAATGTGTTTTGTTGAAGTGCTCTATGATTCCAAGGACATTTTTGGTACAATTTGAGGAAATTTAATTACAAAAAAAGAATAAACAAAGTACAAAATGTGTTTCTTTGAAGTTCACTTGAATTCAATTGAAACAAGGTAGGGAATTTAAGTACAATTCGAAGTAAATGATGTACAAATTCAAAACAAACAAAGTATAAAATGTGTTTCATTGAAGTACACATCGATTCCAATAGCAATTTGTGAATGATTTGAGGGAATTGAAGTACAAACCATAAAAAAATAAAGTATAAAATAAGTTTCATTGAAGTTCACTTCAATTTAACTAAAACGAAGCAGGGATTTGGGTGCAATTTGAAGTAAGTGAAATACAACCAAGAACAAATAAAGTACAAAATGTGTTTCATTGAAGCAAAAACCAAGAAAAAAAAGTGTAAAGTGTATTTCATTGAAGTTCACTTCAATTCAACTAAAACAAGGAATGAAATTCGAGTACAATTTGACGGAAGTGAAATACAAACCCAAAACAAACAAAGTATAAAATGTGTTTTGTTGAAGTATACATCAATTCCAATTATAATTTATGTACGAATTCAGTTAATTCAAGAACAAACTAAGAAAAAATAATGTATAAAATGTGTTTCTTTGAAGTTCACTTTAATTCAATTGAAATGAAGCAGGAAATTTGAGTTCAATTCGATGGAAGTGAAGTACAAATACAAAACTAACAATGTATAAAATGTATTTTGTTGAAGTACACTTTGATTCCAATGACAATTTGAGCACGATTTGAGAGAATTGAAGTACAAACCAAGAAAAAATAGAGTATAAAATGTGTTTTTCTTTGAAGTTCGTGCCAATTCAACCAAAACGAGAAAAATGAAATTTGAGTACAACTTGGAAGAAGTGAAATACAAACCTAGAACAAACAAAATATAAAATGTGTTTCATTGAAGTACACAACGATTCCAATTACAATTTGTGTATGATTTCAGTTAATTGAAAAACAAACCTAGAAAAAGTAAAGTACAAAATGTGTTTATTTGAAGTTCACTTCAATTCAATTGAAACGAAGCAGGGAATTTAGGAACAATTTGAAGAAAGTGAAGTACAAATTCAAAACAAACAATGTATGAAATGTATTTCGTTGGAGTATACTTCGATTCCAATGAAAATTTGAGTACGATTTGAGAGAATTGAAGTACAAACCAAGAAAAAATGATGTATGAAATGAGTTTCATTGAAGCTCACTCCACTTTGGTAGAAATGAGCCTAGAAATTTGGATACTGTTCAAAGAAAGTAAAGTACAAACCCGAAACAAATAAAGTATATAATATGTTTCGTTGAAATACACTTCGATTTCAATGATAATTTAAGTACGATTTGAGGGAATTAAAGTACAAACAAAGAAAAAACAAAGTACAAAATATGTTTCTTTGAAGTTCACTTCGATTCATCTAAAATGAGGCTAGAAATTTGAGAGCAATTCGAAGGAAGTGAAGTACAAATTCAGAACAAACAATGTAAGAAATGTGTTTTGCTGAAGTGCTCTTCGATTCCAAGGACAATTTGAGCATGATTTGAGGGAATTGAATTACATACAAAGAAAAAATAAAGTACAAAATGTGCTTGTCTGAAGTTCAATTCAATTCAATCGAAATGAGGTAGGAAATTTGAGTACAATTCGAAGGAAGTGAAATACAAATTCAAAACAAACAAAGTATAAAATGTGTTTAATTGAAGTATACATCGATTCCAATTATAATTTGTGTACGAATTCAGTTAATTCAAGAACAAACCAAGAAAAAATAATGTATAAAATGTGTTTCTTTGAAGTTCACTTCAATTTAACTGAAATGAGGCAGAAATTTTGAGTTCAATTCGATGGAAGTGAAGTTCCAATACGGAACAGACAATGTATAAAATGTATTTTGTTGAAGTACACTTTGATTACAACGAAAATTTGAGCTCGATTTGACAAAATTGAAGTACAAACCAAGAAAAAATAGAGTATAAAATGTGTTTCTTTGAAGTTCACATCAATTCAACTGAAACGAGAAAAATGCAATTTGAGTAAAATTCGAAAGAATTGAAGTACAAACTTAGAACAAACAAAATATAAAATGTGTTTCATTGAAGTACACAATGATTCCAATTACAAATTCTGTACGATTTTGGTTAATTGAAAAATAAACCTAGAAAAACTATAGTACAAAATGTGTTTATTTAAAGTTCACTTCAATTCAACTGAAACGAGGCAGGAAATTTGGGAACAATTTGAAGGAAGTGAAGTACAATTTCATAACAAACAATGTATGAAACGTATTTCATTGGAGTACACTTCAATTCCAATGAAATGTTTAGTACAATTTGAGTGAATTGAAGTACAAACCAAGAAAAAATGGAGTATGAAATGTGTTTCGTTGAAGCTCACTCCAATTCGACAAAAACGAGGCAGAAAATTTGAATACGATTCAAAGGAAGTAAAGTACAAACCTGGAACAAACAAAGTATATAATGTGTTTCGTTGAAATACACTTTGATTTCAATGATAATTTAAGTACCATTTGAGGGAAGTGAAGTACAAACAAAGAAAAAACAAAGTACAAAATATGTTTCTTTGAAGTTCTCTTCAATTCATCTAAAACGAGGCTAGGAATTTGAGAGCAATTCGAATGAAGTGCAGTACAAATCCAGAACAAACAATGTAAGAAATGTGTTTCATTGAAGTGCTCTTCGATTTCAAGAACTATTTAAGCACGATTTAAGGGAATTTAATTATATACAAAGAAAAAACAAATTCCAAAATGTGCTTCTTTGAAGTTCACTTCAATTCAATCAAAATGAGCTAAGGAATTTAAGTACAATTCGAAGGAAGTGAAGTACAAATTCAAAACAAACAAAGTATAAAATGTGTTTCATTGAAATACGCTTTGATTCCAAACACAATTTGTGTACGATTTGAGGGAATTGAAGTACAAACCAAGAAAAAACAAAGCTTAAAATGTGTTTCTTTGAAGTTCACTTCAATTCAACTGAAACGAGGCAGGAAAT
>JACGDI010003348.1:4323-22472 GCA_014898725.1 Jacaranda copaia
TTTTCCAGCTACAAGGGTATATAGATCTTTTTAAAAGATATGAGGAGTGATTACTAAATTTTGTGAAAAAGTAAGGAGTTTAGTGTGTAAAAATTCAAATGGAGACTGAACACTAAATTGAAAGTAGGGTTAGGAATTTTTTTCTGATTAACCATTTTATTGACCATGTCTATTTTATATGGAATGACTTTAGAGCCTTTTTAAACAAATGCTAAAATTGAAAATCAAAGTGCAACTGAGAGGGTGTTTGGGTGAGCTTATAAGCTACACAAAACATCTTATAAGATGTTTGAGAACTTTTAAGTTGATAAAAAGTGTTTGACAATTTTTTAAAAAAAAAGAGTTTATAAGATTCTAAAATAAGATATTAAGAGCTTATAAGTTCTTTAAAAAAAAGTAAGAAAACCCTAACTTATTTTTAAAATCTTAACAACCTCTTTTATTTTTAACCATTTTAATTACAAAATTGTCATTATTAACATCTTATAAGCTCCAACATCTTTTTTTATCCAAACATTTCAATAACTTATTTTAAAAAAAAGACCTTACATCTTATAAATTCTAAAAATATTTTATAAAATGTGGGAGCTTATAAGATGTTTTAAAAAAGTTTAGCCAAACACCCTCTGAATCAAGTTAAAAACATAAATATTCAAATTATATTTTTACTTTTAAACTTTTTCATTGTACGTATAATTTTATTATGTATACATCTTCTCACTAGTTTACATAAAAACACGTAACACGAATCATATTTCATATATATATTCGATCAGTGTTAATTCTTTATAGACTCTTGTAATCCTATGAAGTTTTTGGTTTTTAAGGAGTGGATCTTCCGTACAAATTTCTAGCTAAGGAAGTGGATCTGTCCTAGGATAAACAAAAAGAAGCAGCAGCAAGGTTTACCACAAACCTCACAACAAATATAGCAAATTGTCATAATTGAAACAAATAGTTGTACACATGGGGTTTGTGTCGTATGGCTAGGAAATCTGAAGTTCGGATTGAAATTGCCGAACTTTGATCAAAGTTTAAACAATGGGTACAGCCATGCAACAAAATAGGATTACTAAGGGGCGGTTTGGTTTCATTCTCAATTTGCCATTTTTATTTTCATTTGAAAATGCATAGTAAAAAATTAATTAGAAAAAATAAATAAATAAATAAATTATATTTGAATGTGTTATTTAAAATTATAAATTTGCATGTGTGAAAATAAAATATATTTGAATATTTGATGTTTTTGTATTAAAAATTGTATAATTTTTGAATTTGAATTAATGCTGTGATTTGTGATTATTTGAAAAAATAATATCATAATTTTAATGGCGTATGAAAAGTATTGGAAAGATAAAAAAAAATGATTAAAGTAATAAAAAAAATGAATATGGAAGTCAAATAAAATAACAAATATTTTGAGAATGAAAATATTTGAAAAAATATAAATAGTGATAATTTTTTATTTTTATTTTTGGGTGAAAACAAATATAAATCGTGAAACCAAACGACCCCTAATATTTTACTTGTGATGCGCTGCAGTAGTTTTAAGTTCACAATTCTAGAGACATTAATGTACAGTAAATATCAATTAAACAAACCATCGACAATTATAAAGAAAACGTGCTTTCGCCAAAGGACTTGCAGCATTCTCAAAGAGTTCGTATTTTATCATTTTTGAACAGAATAAATCGTACAAAAAAATAGTAATAATCCACCATTTCTTCGAAAATTTAGATGAAGCAACACTATTGTAAACGATTAGGTTTTCATTCCATTAGTTTTGGTCAATGAGAATGCCTAGATGAGAGAGATCCTTGCGCAATGAATCCACATTCTTGAATTGAATTCCAGTGAAACCAGCATTGATTGCAGCCTCAACATTTCTCAACCTGGAGAAATTAAACAAGACACGTGTTAGTGATAAACCTTCAAACAGAAAGAAACATGCCTTCAATTAGAATTCTCGCTTTTGACAAATATCAGTGTTCATGTCTTTCCTCATATTATGTCATAATCAATGAAACCTTTGCTTCACACCCTACATCAAGTTAGCAGAAAGACTTTTTATTTATTAATCAGCTTCAGAAATGATGGGTAGCATTTATACATAATGTGCCTGTAGCCGCCTGCATTCGCCTCTTCCTGGTTTATTGCATGCAAATCTGACGTACTTGGGAGAATTGGTGACCTACGTTAAGGCCACTTCCCATAGGTTGTTTGCACTTTCCTTTAGGAACTATCCGTAACTTCACATTCCACAATAATCCGTCATATGTTTATCTAGTTTAAGATTCACGTAAGGAGGATTTTCTCTTTAAGTCATAAAGATACAAAACATCACCTTATCTAATACTTCTATCCTAAATTTTTTGTACATGTTCACTTTTCCATCTCAAATTAAGACTATATTCCAAAAAAATAAATTTTTTACCCAAAACTATCATCTTAATTGAAGTAAGAATGTGATACAAATAACTTTCAACCACTATTTTTAAGGACAAAAATACAAAGCATATGTCTGCTTATGCTTCTTATTCAACTCACAGTCGAGCAAAGATTTATTTGCATAAATTATGGAGGTTTGATTCTATTAGTGTTTAGTGATTAGCATGGAGGTTCTGTAGATTTGTAGGTTTTTGAAAGTGAACTAACAGTCTTGAGGACTGTTAGCTCCAACATAGTATTGGCAGCGACAAAATAAAGTAAAACAAAATTCTCAAAAGAACAAACCAATCCTAAGTCACCTAGGCTACTCTCAGAGGACACAATCAAACCGTCATTACAGCTCATATTAACCAACTCTAACCTTAAGTTGCACCATAGAATCCGGCAAACTACCACCCTGAATCGGCACTGTCACATCTGGATTGATGGTTAGCTCCCTACTCACAGTCGTTGGCATTGCAAAAACCCTCAGTTCCAGTTGTCGCCTTCTCTTTACTGTTATCTACAATCTACACACAATTGTTGTCATCTCCTCCTTTGTTGTCTATGCACTAACTATTTTCATCACAATGTCATCATCTATAACAAGCTCAGAGCATGTGACATATATTTTCCAACTTGAGGAGAGTGTCAAGCACTGAAGGCAATCATATTTTCGATAATACAACACAACTGGTCGCTTTAAGGGTAAACTAAAACATTCTTCTAATCTAGCTTCAACAGGTGTGCTAAAATATTTGCTGGGAGTTTTGATCTTCTATGCCATAGAATAATTCAATTGCACTATTTTCAGAAGTTTTATATGCAGTGTTTTGGGAATTTTCAATCTTAACTCTATCTGGAATTTGGGTACAAAATGATGCATCAGCATACTCTTGTTTGGTGCTCAGCACTTCATGTAACATTTCGGGCACAAGTAGTCAATCTTGAAATTCTCAGTAGAATAATAGCAGTACCTGTCATCAACAAATATACAGCTTGCTGGTTCGACCTTTAAGTGTTTCAAAATATCCATGTAAAAATCAGGATCAGGCTTCCTTTTTCCTGTATTCACCATGACCACAACCATTGTCAGCAGCTGAGAATCTGAAACATGATTTTCTGCAGGGGATCTTTGATTCTAGAAATAAAAATTATATCCTATGCAGAGAGATAACTCTCATCCAAAATCAGTAGAATCTCTCATCCAAAATCAGTAGAATAAGTAAACAAAGGATACGAACATTCAGTTGAAATAGAATAGAAGAGAGTAATTGATCATGGATTACAAAAGGCCAGCTAAGGGAAGCAATAGCAGTGGCATTATTTTGCACTATCTTGGTAACATTTTTATTCTTACAGCCCTTTTCCAGATGTAACATTTAGGTAGTACCAACAGAAAGTTCTTGGGTTAGTCAAATACCATGTGATAATCATGGGCATGAACATGATACTTGATAGTAGGCACATCATATTCACAATATCAATAGGTATGCAAATCCTAAAAGTTTAGGTGGACAAAACAATAAGTTACCAACACAAACCCTCTAAACTGCTTCTTAACTCAGACAAACAACAAAACAGGTCAACCACCCCTTAATGTTTGTTTAAGGTTAACAAATTGGTAGACAATATTCTAGCATGATTTGTTCAATTTCCATTAAAGCATCCCTAATTTTGCAACAGAGGAGCAGCATATGTATAAATTAAGTCAATTGCCATCTAACCAACCACTTGACAATCAAATTGATGAGACCTTAAAAAGACAAGAAAAAAAGGTACCCATTATGCATGAACAGAATGTCCAGGATAAATAAGTTGAGAGTTTTAGCTTTTCCTCAATGATTTCAAACCTGCAACAGAAAAAAAAAATACGAAAAATAAGCTAGAGTCAGAATGCCTCCCATAACTTCAACAAAAGCCAGTTTTCTAAGCATACCAGATGGGATAATTAGTTGAAGTATGCATTTCATATCCATTTTTCTTTAGATCAATCAGTAATTCTTCAACTCCTTCAATGTAGGAATATCCTCGTCTCATGCAGCTTTTGAGGCCTGCAAGGAAGCAATATTGTTGATAATGCTGCTAAAAATAAAGAAACAAACCAGATCACTATAAATAATGCGGAAAGATACCTAATTATCCCTGTGAATCAAAAGATCATTAAAGTAGCAAATTAGCCCCTCATAATTTAAAAGAGACATTCAGCACACTGAATCACCAGAGAATTAGATGATAGAAACCACCTCATAATTTAGGGAAAAAAATTTCACCCTCTCAATCTACCATGCAGTGAGTTGCAGGCACAGGTGGTGGCAGCTGGGTGAAGAAGGATGGAAAGGAAGTGGGCAACATCAGGAGAGATGGTGTAGGCACAAGATTTAGATGGGGACTAGCACAGGGCAGGTACAAAAAAATAAGGGTGGGAGTAGAGCGAGAGAGAGGCAACACCAGCTACCAGAACCGGGTCCACTGAGGCAGAGGATTACAGTGATGATAGGAGAGACAATTTAGATGGCAAATCTGCAAGGAGGCAGAAGGAAAGAGATGAAGGTGGTGGGAAAGAGAGAGGTACAAGCCATATCTGGGCCTCATGGAAAAGATAAAATGTAGATAAGCAGCCAGTCTGGGCCTCAGGGGCAGCAAGGTAAAGGGGGTGCAGCAGGAGACGTCATGCAAGCGGCATGGCCATTGATCAACCACAGGACTGATAAAAGAGATATGGAGTGGGAAGAGAGTGATAAAGGGATGTCAGTAATATAGTAAATGTCCTTTCTGTTGATTGCATACCCACTTAATCAATGACAACTATTTTCATAATTGTTCCTTTTGTACTTCTGCTAGTTTGGGAATTTCAGTCAGGAAAATGAAATCCTCTGTTCCACATTACACATTGACTTATATGAATGGGTACAGAAAGCAAACAAATATAGGCATACAATAGGGTACTTAGGGACTTAAATGTGGGATCTGCTATAGCACCTTATATCACATTAAATAATATGCAGTTGGTAATAATTTGGCAGTGAAAATGTTGACAGCTTGATGGAAAGTTAGGATGGTTTATAATGAAATGATGATGAACATTAACAAACTAATGCACACATATGACCCCATTGATGAGAATCATATCCAGTGCTAGACAATTCAAGCCCATCCTCATGGCATACTCTAGAAATGTGTTTAAAGAAAGAAAAAAAAAATTTATAAGTTCCGAAATAAATTTGGAAGAATTACTAAATTCCCGAGAGAATCAATATAGTGCAATCACCATTATGTAGCGCATTATCCAGCAAAAACAGGTTGCAACTAGCTGCGTTCAATTCTTGATCTCAACTTTATAAAGAAACTGTAAGGTTGCATATGCATTGACACCAATATATAATAAAAGAAGGTCACAATTGGCTCCCAACGGAGTTCAACTTACCTTCCAAATCAATTGGCCTTCCATCCTTAAAAAATTTGTGGGCCAACTCCATCTGCAAAGAAGTAACTTCTACACATAACACATTTAATATAGACCAGTGCAAAATACATGATAACTTCCAATAAAGATATTTAATAATTTTTTCAATATAACTCTACCAAGAAAATCAAAGTATTTATAAATTTATGCAATAACCCATATATGAACAAAATGTGATAGAATCATATAAAATTATAATATGTTTTTAAAAGTGTTCAATTGGAACATTAAAACATGATTAAATTGGTCCTAGTTACCCTTCGGAACAAAGTGGAAGAAGGGAGGGGATTCTCGAGCGCAGAAAAGAATCCAATGAATTCCTTCAATTTCACCTATTTCAGCCTGTGCTTTATAAATGGCTTTGGCACAAAATAAGAAATGATAAAAATAAAATAAAATAAAATAAAATAAGAAATGATCTCTCCAATGCATAAATGGTTGGGAGCTCACATTCTCATCATCTTTGGTAAAATCAAGTCCACCGCGAAGACATTCATAAACTGTTCTACCATAATTTTTAGGATATAACCCCAACAAAAAGTGTAGCATGCCTGAATCTAACTAGGATTCACGGTGGTGGAGGAACTGGATAGGAAAAAAAGGGGATTCTAGTTGTAAGATATCTAATGAAATTGTCGCTAGAATTAAGATCTTATTCAAAGAGAAAGATATCAAATATCTGAAGTTTCTTTTTGTATATTATATGGATGATCCGATCCACAAGGACTATGATTGGGAATTGTTTGATCCTCTTTCTCTGAGGAAGAGGCAAAATAGAATTAACTAGAATTCAGGACCGAAGTTTTTCGAAGGATACCTAGACAAAAGTTGCTAGAATTATATTTTATGATTTTGTAAAATTCATATGATACATAAATGAAAGTGGAATTCGGATTCCATAGCAATAGTAATCTGAACTTTAAAAATGTATAATATTCTGTTAGAAGTTCACTTTACCAATTCAATTATACATTTTATTCAAAGAAAAAGAGAATTATCCACATTGCTACAATTAAATGATCCTCTTCAAATAATTTGTCCAAGCTAAGGATAGCTATAATGTAGTGAAGCTTTTTACGATGTTGTAAATCCCAAATTATGTGAAAGACAAAGTCTTAAAAACTAATAACATTGAGCGAGCAAATGCCATTATCTTGTATACCATGTTGATCATACCTATCATTTCTTCATTTAGCATCATTTTATTCGCAGTGAGTCCCAATTTCAGCTGTCTAATGGAAACTCTTACAATGATGGTGGTTCCACTAATTTCAGTATACAACTGATTAAAGAGGTAAAACTGTGTCATATCATCTCCATGGCAGTTACCAGCTTCACAGAAACCATGGACACATGAACTTCAAGAAACAAACTGTGGATCCGTTAATTGCAGAAACAAGAGGTTCATATTTTGTAAGTTAATAGCAGAGAGGGAATAAGAACAATATGCTTGTAGAATTTGTACTTAGTTTTTTGTCTTGTTAGTTGACAATCATATTCAAGGTAATAATTAATGTCACTATGTTCATATAATGTTTTATTTTCTCTTTTTTAATTTATTTACTTTTTCTTGACAAAAGAGAGGAAGGATTGACTAACACAGTTATCTTTAGATGGAATATTGTTGAGTGACATCATTTTCATACTTCTATATGTGAGATTCATGTCCGGGTGCCACTCTACATGTCATCAGGAACCAATTAAGTACATGTAACTAATGTCCAATGTTGTTATGAGATTTTAAGAATCACATCTTTAATCCTAAGATTAGGGAGTTCCTTTTCATAGAAGAAATGATTTTCTGATTTCAAGGAAGAGATTTATGCATCTGATTTCTTGATTTAAGGGAAGAGATTTCTCTACCACAAAATCAGCAATCATGCGAATATTATCTTTGATATTTTCCATTTCCTTCTCTTATTTTGTAACTATAAAAGGAGCTTGTGTCATGCAGAAATTATGAAGCAATGAAGTAGCCTGTTCAGTCTCATATTCTTCTCTATTTTTCTGCATGGTATCAGAGCCATCTTTGAAACCAAGTTTGAGCATTTACTAAATTCTCAATGATGACTAAAAGAACTTCACCCACATATTCTCAAGTCGCATCCAACAAAGAACCAATCAATTGCAGCAACAGTGGAGGTTCTTAAGGAAGTCTACTTTCCATCATCGCCCACAAATTAAAAGGAAACAACTATATACAATGGAGCCAATCAATTAGGATGTTCATTTGCAGCAAGGGAAAACATGATTTCATTACCATGCTGCTGTTTCTTCTCAAAGAAATGATCCATGATTCAAGGCATGGAAGGCTTCAAATAACATGGTAATGTCATGGCTGATAAATTCCATGAACAATAAGATTGGAGAAAACTTCCTCCTTTATGAAATAGCCAAGGAAATGGGAGGCTGTGAGACAAACTTACTCAAACAATGAAAATAATTTAGTGTTGTCCGAGGTGGAGAGTATCCTTAATGATTGGAGGAAAGAAGATATGTCAGTCACCAAATATTTCAACACTCTTACCAAGTATTGGCAGTAACTTGACATGTACGAGGAGATTGACTGGAGTTGCCCAGATGATGGAATCAACTATAAGAAGATTGTGGAAAAGAAACAAATTTACAAGTTTCTTATTCGTCTTGACAAAAATTTGCATGAAGTGCGTGGAAGAATTATGGGCCAAAAAGGTGATGAAGGGATTCTAATCCTTCCAGCAATTCAACAGAAAACTCAGCTCTTGCAGCAGTCAACCTTCCAACAATAACAAGAAGGGACGTCCTTCGTGTGATCATTGCCCAACACACTGGCCACACGTGAAAATTGCTGGAAGATCCGCAGAAAACCCATAGATTGGAAACCTTCTCAATTCTCAGGCAACAAAGACAGACGCAGAAAATGCAGCAGCAACTGCAGATAAAGAACAAATAACTGAATCCTCGGCATTTAGAAAGGAACAACTGAAAATACTCCAAAAATTAATCGGCCAAGCTCATATCTCAACAACTGAAAATACTCCAAAAATTAATCAGCCAAGCTCATATCTCATCATCTGCTCCTATTGCATCAATAGCTGCATCCTTAACCCACAAAGGTAAAAGTTCTGATGCTCTTAATGTTAGAAATGGAGAGAGAATTTCATAGATAGTGGATTCTGGGACAAATGACCATACGATAGGTGATGAAATTTTATTCGAATCTTAAGCCCATCCTATGAGAATTTGACAATACAGATAGCAGATGGATCTCAATCAAAATAACTAAAATAGGTTCTATTAAAATCTCAAACAACCTTACTCTCCATTCAATTATATTGGCTCCAAGTCTAGATTGTAACTTATTATCAATTAGAAAACTTAAAGAATTGCAAAATTGTGTTACTAAATTTTCCAAATATTCTTGTGAATTCCAGGACTTGAATTCAGGAAAGACAATTGGCAATGTTGAGTTGTATTTAGGTCTCTATCTCCTCAAAGTTCCAAACAAGCAGCAAATAAGGCCACCCAACACGAACTGTTTTATGACATGAAGTCAACCCAAAACTACCTTGACTCTATTTTTTATACTAATAATATTATGTTAAGACATTATAAACTAGGACAGCTAAACTTTGTGTACCTTGAGAAGTTGTTTCCTTCTTTATTTACTAATAAAAGGCCAAATGATTTTCAGTTTGAATATGCTAATTCTCTAAACATCCAAATGATTTTTAGTGTGAATATGCCAATTTTCTAAACATACCTGAAATGTATATCCTAGCCGTTCATACAAGCCATCTCATCCTTTTCCAATAATACACAGTAGACTTATCTAGGTCTTGCTAATGGAAGAAAAATCTGAAGTGGGCCAAATAGTCCAAAAATTCAATACCATGATTCAAAATCAATTTCAAACCACAATGGAAGTCCTTAGAACAAATAACACTAAACAATACTTTAAATTAGGTCTAGGTGATTATCTAGCCAACCAAGGCATAATCAACTAAAGCTCTTGTATCGACACACCCCAATAGAATGGCATTGTAGAGAGGAAAAATACACACTTACTAGAAGTTGCTCGAGCCCTTATGTCATCCTCTCATATACCAAGTGTTCATTGGGGGATGCTCACATCTGCTAATTTAATCAATAGAATGCCCTCGAGAATCTTAAAATTCGAAACTCCATCTCCGATGTTGCTTAACTCTTTTTGAAATATATTACTCATTTCCACCATCCCTTTCAAAATGTTCGAGTTCATTGCTTTTGTCCATGTCCATCAACATCATCAAGGTAAACTAGATCCTAGAGTTATTAAGTGCATCTTTGTTGGATATTCTCCACATCAAAAGGGGTATAAGTGTTATTCACTAGTCACACATAAATATTACAACTCTATAGATGTTGCAGTTTTTTAACATGTGCCATATTATTTCAAACCTATTATTCAGGGGGCGAATAATCACACATTCCATGATGAATTAGTAGGCATTTCTCATCTACATGGTCCCCACATGGGGCAACAACCTCACTAAGAAGGAGATCCATCCATAACAAATTCTAATCCTACACAAATTCACGAGTTTGTACCCCAAACCACATAAATAAGTGATCAGCCCCAAATTCAAGCTACAAAAGAAGCTCAAAAAGTGTCAAAACTCAACAAGAACCTTATTACTTATTCCAAGAGGAAAAGAAGTCAAAAGGAGGTAGAGAAATAAGCATAAATTGAGCAAAAGCAGGAGTTTGAAACAAATTCAGGCTCCAACAATCACTCACCAAGTAACACAACTTCTATCACCAATAAGTTGGCTAATGATGATCTAGACTATCCTAGTGCTATCAGGAAGGGTGCAAGATCTTGTACCCAACACTCAATATCCAATTTTATCACCTATGAAGGATTGTCCTCTAGATTTCGAGCATTGGCAACGAATCTTGACAATATTAAAATTCCAAACAACATTCACAAGGCCCTACAAGAACCAGAATGGAAAGCAGCTGTATGGGAAGAAATCAAAGCCCTAGAGAAAAATGAAACATGGGTAATTACAAATTTGGCATCAAATAAGAGTCTAATGGGACGCAAGTGGGTGTTTACAGTAAAATACAAGGAAGATAGACGTGTTGAAAGGTTTGAAGCTCAATGTGTTGCAATAGGATTCACACAATCATATTAAATTGATTATCAGGAAACTTTTGCTCCCGTAGCAAAGCTCAACATTATCAAGATCCTCCTCTCCTTGGTTGCAAATCTTGGTTGGCCCCTAAACCAGCTTAATGTTAAAAATGCATTCCTAAATGGAGATCTAATTGAAGAAGTATATATGAAGATTCCACCAAGATTTGAAACACATGTTGTAAGGAACAAGGTATGCAAATTGAAAAGATCTTTGTATAAGCTCAAGAAGTCTCCTCGAGCATGGTTTGACAAGTTTGCAACGGCTGTTAAAAAACAAGGTTATGCCAGAGTCAAGCAAACCATACCTTATTCATAAAAAATACATTGTGTGATTGCGTGAATCCTATTGCAAAGATCTCTATCCTCATTGTGTGCATAGATGATATTGTCTTAATTGGAAATGATATTGAGAAGATGAACATGCTTAAAAGGCTATTAGCCAAGGAATTTGAGATTAAAGATCTCGGTCAACTAAAATACTTCCTCAACATGGAAGTAGCACGATTGAGGAATGGTATCTTTATTTCTCAAAAAAAGCATGCAAAGGAACTGTTAAAACAAATTGGAATGCTTGGATGCAAATCTGCCA
This sequence comes from Jacaranda copaia, assembly GCA_014898725.1. Classification (NCBI taxonomy): domain Eukaryota; kingdom Viridiplantae; phylum Streptophyta; class Magnoliopsida; order Lamiales; family Bignoniaceae; genus Jacaranda; species Jacaranda copaia. The sequence goes on from JACGDI010003348.1 coordinate 15,967, forward strand.
TACTCCTATAGACATCAATCATAAAACAGAATCTAATGAAGAAAATTCCCCAGTTGATAAAGGCAAATATCAAAGACTTGTTGGAAAACTAGTAAACCTATCTCACACTAGACTCGACATTAGCTTCTCAGTTAATCTTGTAAGTCAATTCACGAACAATCCATAGGAAGAACACATGGGTGCAGTTTACAAGACTCTGAGATACTTAAAGATAACTCCGGGTAAAGATCTCTATTTTAGAAAGGACACTAATAGAGATATTGAAGTATTCATTAATGTTGATCAGGCTAGGTCAATAAAAGACCGTAGATCATAGATCAACCTTTGGATACTGTACATATGCCTAGGGGAATTTGGTCACATCTAGAAGTAAAAAATAACCAGTGTAGTGCAGAGGCTAAGTTCAGATCTATGTCACATGGGATTTGTGAAGGAAAATGGCTTGAGAGAGTATTAGATGACTTAAAGTTTGGAGTCAAACGGCCCACAAAGAAATATTGTGAGAACCAATCGGCCATCAACAAGAAATCCTATACATAATGATAGGAAAAGAAAGTGGACATTGATCATCTCCTCATCAAAGAAAAGATAAAGGAAGGATTGAACTATTTTATGTGCCTACATCAACTCAAATTGTAGATATCCTAACCAAGGCTCTTCCCACAAACACATTTGAAGATCCCAAGTCCAAGTAGGGCTTAATCAACATTTGCAGTCCTACTTGAGAGGAGGGGTGTTGTTATGAGATTTTAAAAATCATATCTTAATCCTAGATTAGGCAGTTTCCTTTCACAGAAGATATGATTTTCTGATTTCAAGAGGGAGATTCATGATTTCTTGACTTAGGGGAAGAGATTTCTCTCCCACAAAATCAACAATCTTGTAAATATTCCCTTTGATGTTTTTCATTCACTTCTCTTATTTTGTAACTAACAAAAGAGCTTGTATCTTGCACAAATTATAAGGCAATGAAGTAGCCTCTTCCGTCTCATATTCTTCTCTGTTTTTCTGCACCTAACAGTACAATGTAGAAGTTTTAGAAAAACCTTCCAACACCATCCCTTGATGGATAAAATCAGTTTCAATATTAATTATTTGTTGGTTAAAACTCTATAGAAGGTAAAATTTCATAGATTTTTTAAGATACCTCATCGATAAGACCAGTTTCAAACTCAATCCAGGCAGTAGGATGCTTGCATTCTAGGAGTTCCTTCATAGACATTCTGGTCGAATAATACCAAATGCCAACAGAGTAAAGCAGATCAGAAACCAGTGTGATTAAGAGGAAGATTTGTACATGAAAATAAAGAAAGGGTGTAGAGGGAAGGCATAAGAACAATTTTCAGGAGAGATGCAGAAACTATCTTCAGAAACATGAAACATAAAAGTTACAGATGACTATTATTCATGCAGAATTTGTTGAATTGATATACTATTTTTCATATTATTCCCATCTTGAACTCATTCTGCATTACAGAGTGCAATGCAGTGTAAGCCATAGCAATAAGATAAGACATTTGTCTCACTAGTGCAGTGAAAATGGGCCTACATTATATGCATAAAATTCTGTAAGCATGATGTCACAGCTGACATTCATGAATATATATGGTTTATGCACTAACAGTATGTGGATTTCTGTCATTGTTCATAAGTTTTTGTCCATAGTATGCAGGCAATCTACTTTAGTTACTGTAGTATGATAATTGCAGACAAACTATTTGTGTCTTTCTCCCGGAAGGAGAAGCACTATTTAATCAGTCACTCAAATACTTCACTGTAAACATATATGTAAACTGGCAAATGGAGCAGATTTCATCATCTTTTTGTGTCTAAGGAGGATGACTAAATACAATATGTCACTATTATTGCTTATAATATTTATGTTTGAACTTCTTTAAAACTTTGACTTATAGTTATTTATGAACCAAATAATTAATCGGAAAGGAATGTCAGACCAAATCAATACTTCCTTTTTTCACCAATGAAGCCACAATAAATAGTCCAACGGACAATATTTTTTGAGTAATTTCAAATTACTCTTCAGAAAAATTGTCCTACGTCAAAAAATAAATATCTCTATCTTACCAATGACAGAATAAAACAGGCAAAGCAACTGCACCACTTGTTTCAGTTGTTGAGCGTAAGAGAAAATAGAGCAGCAGAACTTCGTTTAACGAAAACATGGGATAAGCTAACCCTTTCTTCAGAGATGAATAACTCAAACGAATTGGTAATTCTTCATGTTTACGTTTGGGAATCTATGTTTCCGTATAATAACTTTATGAGCATTTGGGTGTCCTTAATAAAGTTGCTTAATCAATTTATGATCAGAAAATAAAAATCAACGCCAGAAATAGTTTGCTATAAAACGCTGACCTTGTTTGGATCATTGAGTCAACCTTAGAATTAGCATCCATGAAAAGACTATTCAAATCGAAAAGGACGTTTCGGTAATTCTAACTACTTCAAGGCTTGATTCCCTGATACCAAAAACTGTGCGACCGCTAACCTTGTTAGGAATGAAATGTGGGGAAGAAGAATCCTCGGTTCATTTGAGCTACAGTGATGCATATTAATAGAATACTGAAACAAAAAGCATAAAGAGTAGACTACCCGAAGAAGGCGGGGACATCATGGTAAAAAGGGTCGCGTACGATGGTGTCCATGATGTCGAAAAGCAGTATGGGCAGCTTTCTTGATGTCTGCATACAGAAATCGGCGGCGGCCAAGGAGGTGATGGTTTTGAGAGAGAGAGACGTTTCCTTTTCAGTACTGGAATATTGGGATGCTGTTGACGGCGGTCGTTGCTCTGCTTTGACCATCGGAAAGCTGCCAAACCTCCAAACTAATCCTTGAGCTGCCATTTACTGCTACTCCAATCCACCTTTTTTCTTTCTTGCGGGCGTTGAATTTTTCAATAAAAGGGTCGCATTTTACTTTCTTAGATGGGTCAATAGGATGGACGAAGAATTAATAAAATGAAAGATTGAAGGCAAAGTATGACTAACATTCTTTTTTTTTTAACTTTTTATTTCAGGTATACAATTTAATTATCGGCCACTTATTATAAAGTATCACGGATGGCAATAAGACAGGTTATGACCGATTTGATAGGATTCAGGATCCACCATTAATAGAAATTGAGAAATCTGAAATTCGTCCTGCCCCGCCTTCTTTTTGTCCCCGAACACGGTAAATTGGACTAGCCTAACTTATTTTTTTTTCTTTTTTTTCATTACTCGAGTGTATAAATTTTGCAACTTTCAAGTCAAGTATTAAGTATTAATAATATTTTATTCCAACTTTAATATAATTTCTTTCATTTTACACTGTAAATAATACATTGACTTACTGAATTGACACATAAATCTTGTCATGAACTAATATATAATATGTTTTCTTTTAACATATATAAATTGAAATTATTTTAGTAAAAAAATGAAAAAGATAGTTAGTCAATCAAAATTTTGCAACTCATAAAATGCAAACATGCAAAATTCATAAATTGATTCTATATATTTTTAATATAATTATTATTATCCAGGGCCAATTCACCTAAACCCATAACCCGCCACGAACCCAGGTGGGTCTTTAAAACCAAGCCCTGAAACCCATTTATTTCACCCCAAACTCGCCCCATTCAGGGCAAGTCCCCAATTTACTCGAACTCATTGCCATCTTTAGTACCAAAAGCAATTTTAAAAGTCCTTAATTGAATTTTTATACAATGAGTTTTCTAGTTTTGTTAAAATTTTAAAGATCACTCCCTACTTACATGATTTGACAAAAATACCTTTAAGTATAATATTTTTCACTTATTTTCTTTACTTCTTCTCAATCCACACAACCAAACACCCTTTATCTCAATTCCCAAACACTAACCCTACCTTCATCTTTCATTACCGAAAATAGAAAGAAAAAAAAGTCGCAAAAGCAAACCAAGCTCGACAGCGCGAACAAGGAACCCGATGGTGCAACCACCATCGCATTTCCGTCTTCGCAGTTTATTTTAATCATTTTTAGGTTATTTTCTCAATTTATTTGTTTATTACCACATAATTTTCTCCATCTTGTATTTTCATCTTAATCAGCAAAAACAGTGTTTGCTAGAGATGTGGGTATGAAGAAGGAGGTATATTTTGAAGAACTTTGGACTGTATTATTTGTATTGGAATTGTAGTAGTATATAATTAGTTTATGTAAAATACATTTTACAAGAAATTATAGTTCACAACATTCAACCATTTAGTACATTTTACAAGAAATTATAATATATAATCTGTTTATCTAAAGTACATTTTATAAATAATTATAGTACAAAATATTCAACCATTCAATAAATATATGAAAGTAGTACTATGTAATTTTTTTTATCTAAAGTACATTCTACAAACAATTATAGTATAAAACATTCAACCTTTCAGTACATTTTACAAAAATTATAGTATATAATCTATTTATCTAAAGTATATTTTTCAAGTAATTTTAGTACAAAATATCCAACCTTTCAATATACATTACTATAATTGGTAATATATAATATATTTATTTAAAGTATATTTTACAAACAATTATAGTACAAAACATTTAACCTTTCAACAAACATTACTTGAAAGTGGTAGTATACAATCTATTTATGCAAAGTACATTTTACAAGTAATTGTAGTATAAAATATTCAATATTGTAGTATACATTACTATAAATATGAGTATATAATCTGTTTATAATAAGTATATTTTACAAGTAATTGTAATACAGAACATTCAATTTTTCAGTACACATTACTATAAATGGCAATATATAATCTATGTATCACAAGAACATTTTACAAGCAATTGTAATACAAAATATTCAATATTTTAGTACGCATTAGTATAAGTGGGAATATATGTAAAGTACATTTTACAAATAATTATAATATAAAACATTCAATATTTCAGTACACATTATTATAAGTAGTAGTATATATGTAAAGTAGATTTTACAAGGAATTGTAGCAAAAAATATTAACCTTTAATACACATTACTATGAGTGGTAGTATATAATCTATTTATATAAAATACATTTTACAAATAATTGTAGTACAAAATAGATGCAGTTCAATTTATATTCTTGATTTTTCGCATATTATACTTCATCTCACTATAATTTTAATGGCATTAATTCTTTAATTGCACAAAGTATACTTCAAAACAGCCACATATATACTTTATTTGTTCAATCTTGATACTTGATTTTTGATATATTATACTTCACCTCACTACAATTATTATAGATTAGTTTTTTAATTACATAAGGTGTACTTCAAAATAACAATATATATACTTGATATGGGATAATCCAGTAGGCCCAACAGGCCCAACTTCAAACGAGACAGCCCATGAGGCCCAAAGCTATATCTATCCGGTCGACCTGTATCGACCCCATTTGGCAAGTCCCGTGGTCGACCCGTATCGACCTAAAGGCCACTTTAGAAGTTCAAGCATTCAAGTCCAGTTGACATGAATCAACCTCCGGGTATAAGTTGGATAGGTCGAACCCCTCGGTATGGATAACACGTGGCAACTGATGTAATCGCTGCCAACAACTTTGACAACCCTGCCAACAACTCTGGCAGGGACGTGCCCCTACTGACATGGTTATCCGGGAAAACAAGAGATTGAGCCACTTGGTACAGTACCGGGATCTGGACATGAAATGACTCCTAACCCCCTAGCATGTGAAAAAGCTAGTACACTTGATAAGGGTACCTGGGTAAAATCACACCCACAGCGGACTATAAACACTACAGGCCCAACCATGCTCAAGGTAATGCCATTTTACACTATTCACTGTATACTATCTCTATTCTCTACTCTACCGGAATAATTTGAGCGTCAGAGTGCCTTAGCTGGGGGTCTCTCGGCTAGTTGACGTGTGTTCACAATTGCAGATCTTAAGCTCAAAATCACTCGAATCAATTGGAGTACTTAACTCTCCAGCTCAAAGCAGCATCAATACTTAGTTTGTTTAATTTATATACTTGATTTTCCATATATTGTACTCTACATTGCTACAACTTTAATAGAACGAATTTTTTAATTGCACAAAGTATGCTTCAAAGCAACATTATATATACTTTATTTGTTCAATCTTTATACTTAATTTTTGATATATTGTACTTTATCACGCTACAACATATTGTACTTCAGCTCGCTACTTTAATGGAACATGAGTTTTGTTTCATATTTTTCTTGAGAATAAACAACCAAAATTCTAAAAATGCATGCAATATTAGTAAAATATAGATATAAACGTGTTAAAGAAGTTAAGAGATGACTATTAGCATTCAAAAAATTAAGTGATTATTTGAAATAGTATAAAGTATTCTTATGCATTCAAAGTAGTAAATGCAATAAGCATATGATGATCATATCCGTCATATCACCCGTACAAATATTTAGAGCAACTGATGTAATAACCTCAAAAATATTGTACTTAACCTCATTAAAACTTTAAATAGAA
>JACGDI010003348.1:33540-55938 GCA_014898725.1 Jacaranda copaia
ATATATATGCATAGGGACCCACATGGTTTCACACAAAATCAATTTGGTTTCCAACATTTGGAAAGTCTCACAATTCCAAACATCTTCCAAAATCACATTGTTGTGGCCAAGTGTGGCATGCTTATTTTTCCAATTTCCATTTCTTCCCATAGTAAACAAGCCACAGACATCAATCCCACATGAAATCATTCTTCAAATTAACTCTTTGATAAGGGCTTAAAGTCAGTTGCTGGATGTTACCGCTACTATTTTTTTTCATTTCACAATTGCTACCTTTCCTTTTTTTTATTTTTTTAATTATTATTTAAAGAGAAGCTTGTAGAAATGAACCAACTTATCTTCAGCATACTAAACTTCATAGAGTCTGACTTCAACCAGAATTCAAATTGCTACTACCACTAAAAGAAATCTAGTTTGTGACATTAGATTGATCTTAATTAGGACTTAATATTCTAATTCCATTAGATTGAAATTCTTGAGAAGAAAGCTATAAATAGGATGCTAATTACTCCAAGCATTGTTGAAAATTGATTTGGAGTTGTTGTGGCATATTCATCTGTCTAGTAAGGGGCATCTTCTTCCTCTTAATTCCTGTACATCAACTATTCAAAGAAAATATTCATAGAGTTCTCTTAACAATTATCTCCTCCATTCCAATAATTAATTAGCATCATTAAAAGAGAGCATTCATCAATAGAAAATCTTCATTCCTTAAGGGCATCAACACATAGCAAAAACATAAAATTTGAAAACTTTGGGTGAGTCATCAATTGAGGGATGTTCATATTATCTCTTTTACTTTCTTCTTCATCCCTTTATACACACACACACACACACACACACACACTTAAGTTTTCCTTTTTCTTCTCTTCTCTTTTCTTTTGTAGGTTAAGAAATATAGTTCATTCCTGATTAACTCGTGAGGATGTATATTGAGGATCACACAGAGCTATCTTTATGTATTATCATTAGGAGTGACAAAGACAACCTCAAAGTTAAAAGAACTAGATTGGTTATCCATAAATCAACCAATGATGTTCTTCATTCCATACCTCAACCTCCCAATAACTCCATGCATATCCAAGAGTGGTCCGAAAAGGCAACTAAGGAAGTGATTGATCCATGTTCTAGCATTACATCTCATTTTAGGATATTTCGCTTGAAGTCCTCCCTTTATGATGCCAAAGCCATTAGCGCAGAATTTTTATTTGTAGGTTATCATTCCAGCATTGATGGACGCCCATTGAGGATTCCGGCATCAAGGTTTGGTGAAGTATCTTTTCATGTAGATTATTGGGAATGGACAGAGGATGTGCTAGGCCATCATGTAGATGTTCTTCATCAAGCTATGGTCTTTGCAGCAGTCCATGCCTCGCTTTTCACATATGTCTATCATAAGAATATCTTCCAAGCCTTCCTTGAGCTGTGGTGCCTTTCCATGAATACTTTGCATACTGGTATTGGTGAATTTTCATTTTCTTTACGGGATCTTCATGTACTTGGTGGATTACCTATTCATGGATATTTCTATGATGAATCTATCCGCATTGCAAAAGAACTACTTGGTGATGACAGATATGACCTTTCTCTACCACAAAGCTGCAAATATCTATTCTTGCTTATCATATGCTCCTAAAGGACTCTGATGGCATTCTTATTTCTAATTGGATTAGCTTTTGGTTTAAAGGACCATCGAGATATACGGATCCCTCTTTGAGGTCTTTTCAAAAGAGTTCTACTGAGGCAAAGATCTCTCATAATCCATGTAGAAGAATTGATACATCACTTTTATCTCGTACCAAGAAATATAATGGGTTGTTTTTTATGTCAGAGGTTGAAAAAAATATGAAAGGGAAGACCTACTTAGCTATTTTTCTTTCATGCCGGTTATGCAATTTTGTTCTACCATATCGCAAAGCTAATATGATTCGTGCTACTATCTTCAAGGTTGCTAGTAGAATGGCAAATGGTGAATGCTTTTCTCTTATAGTTCTTGTATTGGCGAGTATCTATCGTGGTTTAAGGAATATATCAACTTTGCCAAGTCTTCAGGAATCTTCTTCTATCTTTCCCATTCATTATGTTCACAGTTAGATAGGGCACTATCTTGGCACTCATTTTTCATCCAAGATTGATGTAGGAGAAGTTGGGATGATCAAATATGCGGGGTAGAACATAACTTAATATTTTGATCTTTCAGAGGCGTGAGATTTATTCCTCAATATCAACCCTTCAGCCATCAAAATTTATCCTTATTTCCACGCAAGCAATTATTACTAGCCCCTGCATATCAAATACGTATAAGGATCTTTTTGTGGCTCTTTGTTTTAGTTATTTGACATTTTGATGTGGAAAAGAGCATATCATTGAAACTTATAGCCCTTATTGATTCAACCGGCAATGTAGATTTTGTCAGCACATCCTGGGCAACTTAAAGAAAGAGATTCTTACTTGTGATTTGTATGAGCTTGTTCAACTTTGGCAGTCATGTACCTTGCTGAACATATCTTACAAACTTATCATTCCTGGTATTATTTCTTCTTTTCCATTGGCCACAAAGGTATATGCAGATTGGTGGGACAAACACTAGAAAGCTTCAAAAACAAAAAGTACTAAGATTGCTCTCAAAGTCAATCAAAGAGACGTGGAATCAAATTTTGGTCAACTCAATCAATTTAGGGACAGAATTGAATAGCATGCCTTTAAGTTTGGGCATCCTGGTAAGAATCCATTTTATCCTAAATAAGCTTTAATCAAAGATCCCAAAAATAATCCAATAGCCTCACCTTTTCAAAATTCTATTATTTTAGGGCAAGTTAAAGGAAGAAATTTGGAGCCTAAGGATTACAACCTTGTTGAACATACTCAAGTGCCATCTAAAAGGCGTCATGACTTGCTCGAGATTTCATTCCTTACTAATGCTCCAATGGAAGAAAATAAAATAATTTCTGCACTTTCTTGCTTAAATGACAGTCCAGTAACCAATGCATACTTAAGAAGAAGCCAAAGGTTTTGGATTTAGATAATATCAATATTAATTCAAATTTCTTTGCAGATGTACCAAGTTCTTCTTTATCTTTGGGTGAATTAGCAAAATATGTAAAGTCATTTATTTATTTATTTATTTTTAATATCATATAGCCCTCTTTTTTTTCTTTTCCTTTCTTTTCTTTTTTTTACATATATATTTGCTAATTCTTTGCACTAATTTTTTCTTCTTTTCTTCTCTCTCTCTTTTTTTTTATGATGTAGCTTATAGATCTTGAGATGCTAGTCCCAATTACTTCTGAAGGTAGTGTTGGTTTGATAAATAGGGCTAATCCTTTTAACTTGCTTGAAACAAATATTTCTCAACCTTTTGATGGTGGCATGCAAACTTCCCATAATACTACTGATTATAATAAGTGGCCAAAGGTAATATTACATAAAATTACAAATTATAAGGCTTTTGTTGGGAAAGACAAGCCTCAAAAGATATTTGAAGCTCCATCTTAAGCACTTCCAGCTGTTGAAATTTTTGAATTTTGTCCTCAAATTATAAAGACTAAAGTAGAGCAAATGTTACTCAAATTCTATTAAGAACAGATATATCAAAATATCATGAAAACTCCATTTGAGCAACTTTTAGAGATAAAGCCTACAATTGATGATTTGATTGCAGAAATGAAATCATACATGAAAAATACATCATTTTTGGAGGACCACTTGAGATCTTTCTTTGAGGGTGCATCCAACTACATAAAAGGTTAAGTAAAATTCAATTCAAAAAGAGACACCAAAAACCCATGAGAAAGCACAACTTTATGCACGACAGGATCTTTTTTAGGCTGAGGCGATAGAAAGTGAGAGAGTTGAAGAGGTAAATGGTCTCAAGAATGAGCTTATTCAAATCACCAAGCAACAAGAATAATTGAGAACACAACTTGCTAAGTTAAGCAATAAGGAAGAATTCGCAAACTCATCACTCCACAAAGTTGAAGAAAACTTGTCCATTATCCAAAAAGAAGTGGCCACCAAGAGAGATAAAGTTCAAAACTTGAAGATACTCCATTTTTTACTAATCAAGAGGTTGAGGCTTTAAAGAGGATGAAAACACCACTTGAAAAATCTCGCAAGGAACTAGTAGCTTTTAATATACTTGCATGAGCACTTAGCTACTTAGGTTTTTTTTTTTAGCACAATTGATATAAAAGAACACTTGACTACTACATATGCAATAAAAAGTTGTTCTTTTATGAATTCTCCTTGTGCATTCTCTCTCTTTTTTTTATTCTTCAAATTGATGCCAGCTTCAAAGAAAAAATTGTATTATGTGCTCCCAACAATTGAGTGGAATAAACTTACTTAAGCTCATGAGTAAAACTAACTATCTTAATAAATTAAACTTGAAAGCAATCAAAACGTATTCCAAAGATATGCTTGAACTTGATAAATCATCCATAATTACTCCAATGATTTAATTGAACTAGAGAAGTAAATCATCCCAATTTGCTCCAATAATACGATTGAACTTGGGAAATCCTCAAAACTTATTCCAGTGATGTGTTTGAACTCAGCAAGCCATCCAAACTCATTCCAGTGATTGATTGAACTTTAGGAAGTAAGTCATCCAAATTTGTTCCAATGATATGATTGAACTTGGGAAGCCATCCGAACAAACCCCTTTTTTTTCAGTGATGTGACTGAACTTGGGAGATAACTCTCAAGCTGCCTACGTACCCCAACAAGGGGATAAAGTCATTACGTAGTTCAAAGTAAATTTTTTTTAGTGGGATGCCATTTATAGTTTATACTCATGCGGGCTCGAAGTATCCATTTCTTAACTACCTTGGACTAGGTGGGGTATTTAATATTTTTACCATAAAATACTTTTAGTGGGAAACGTTAGTAGTTTGACCATATGCACTACCTTTGGTGGTTACCATACACAGTTTATACTTATGCAGGCCCAAGAGTAACATGTAATTTAGGCTTATGCATCAAGGAGCAACATGCAGTTTAAGCTCATGCGTCAAGGAGCAACATATAGTTTAAGCTCGTATGTTAAGGAGCAAATTTCTTCTCATGGATAATATTACTTCAAAAACTTGCCATTTATGGGGCCTATGTGCAATCCATTTCTATCAACTAACTTGTAAGCAGCATTGGTGTAAACTTCTTTTATCATATATGGACCATTCTATTTTGACATGAATTTACTTCCTATTCACTAGGTGATGGTAATGGGCCTTCTTACTACCAATACCAAATCTCCAACTTGAAAAGATCGATGATGAATTTTCTTATTGAATGCCCTTGTCATACGTGCTTGATAATATTCAAGCTGTTGTTGTGCTTTAAGTTTTTTCTCATCCAATGCTTCCAATTCCTTAAGTCAAAGATGAACATTATCTTTAGTAGTGAGTCCCTCTTAAATTGCTATACGAAATGAAGGCATTTGACTTTCAAGAGGGAGATTAGCTTCAACTCCATAAACTAATGAATATAGAGTAGCCTAGGTAGCAATCTAATAAGTTGTCTAATATGCCTAAAGGGCTTCTCCAATTTTTTCGTGCTAATCCTTTTTAGATTTTGAGACTGCTTTTTTTTTTTCCAGTAAATTGCAAAAAATTTTATTGAATGCATCTATTAAATCATTTGCAGCTGCATTGTACATTAAGGAATTATGTTGCTTGAATCCAACATGTGCGTGGATTTTGTCCATCAACTTATTGTAGAAAAGCTTCCCGTTATTAGTAATGATGTAATGTAGCACTCAATACCTAAAAATTAGATTACATCGAATGAACTCCACAATAGGTTCTTTCTTTACTCCCTTGACGGAATTGCCTTTGCCCATTTGGAGAAATAGCTTGTAGTTGCTAATATGTAAGCGTGACTAGTCGATGACTTAGGAGCAATAGAATCAATTGCTCGTTGGCCTCCTTGGTTGAAACTTTGAATAGTTAGGCGGCTGCGTGATAGATCCTCAATAAAAACCCCCAAATTCTTCATGGTGGATTTTAGCATGATATTGAAGGTAAATTTTCCATCAATGAGTATGCAGTTAACCTTTTGATCTTGCATGACCCCTGAAACAAAAAGTGGCCTATTGTAAGGTTTTGACGCCAACAACAAGTCTTTTTCTATAAAAGCAATGGTCGTACAACATGAAGTGGAATATTGCTCTTCAGTTTCGCAAGATATAGCATGCATTACTTCAACTCTTTCATCAAAGAATCTAGTAGGAAAATAATTTTTTAAAGTCACCTGAATCCTTTTGTAACATGCAAATGAATTTTCCTACTTGCTATTTCTAGCCTTTAGACTCTTCGTCATCTTTGGTTAAGGCGTCTGGCCACATGTGAGACCTTTAATGCTAATGAACGACATTGATTGACACATCATCTTCTCCCTTGTCGGTGTGTCACAAAAGTCCACTCACTGCTATCTTCAATTTCTATAATAGAACTTATTTCTAGCTTAGTCACATCATCAATGAATTTAGTTTCCACTAGCATTAGATTTAAGCTTCCAAATTGAAGCATTGTTGATGCCCCCATAAGTGAAGATGAGAAAGTACTGTCTTTGCTTACAACATATGTGGTATTTGCTATAGTTATAACACTAGTAAAGTTTGATCCAACAACGTCTTCTGTATTAAGGATTATCTTTCCATCTCTTGCCAATGCCATGATCTTATCCTTAAAGATGAAATATTTCTCTATTGGATGGCTGACAACTTGATGATACTTGCAATATTTTGGATGGTTCACCTTTCCAACTTTTTCAAGACATTTTGGTTCCGGCTGTTTAATCAAGTTCCTTGTTAATAATTCATCAAAGATGTGAGTAACATCAGAATCTGGAAATAGATACTCATTCTCCTACATTTCTTTTAGTGTCTTCTTACCTCTTGAAATGTGTTGATCTTTAATTTTCTCAGCAACCTTTTTATCACTTGTAGGAATTTGTATGGAGGCTATCTTGATTGCCATGGATTCCTCAGTAGCAATTTTAGCATATTTTTCATTCTTATTTGAATATTTTCTTTCTTTTTCTGGTCTTCAACAGAAATTCTAACCTCGCAATTAGCAATGCTAAGCTCCATGTTGTAGGCATGAGTGGTTAATTCCTCACAAGTATGAGGCTTGATTCCTTGAAGAATGTAGATAAGGCCCAAGTGCATACCTTGAATCATATCTCTACTGCAGACATCTCTAAGAGTCTATCCTTACAATTTAGACTCAATACACGCCAACGATTGATGCAGCCTACCACTGGCTCATCTTTCCATTATTTTGCATTGATAAGTTCAATCATGCTCACAGTTCGGTGCATACTGTAGAAGCAATTCAAAAACTCTCTTTCCATTTGATCCCAACTATCAATAGATTTAAGCTCTAAGTCAATGTACCAGTTGAAGGCATTTTCTTTTAATGATCGTACAAACTACTTCACAAGAAGATCACTGTACGTCCTTATATTGTTGCATGTCTCTATGAAATAGGACACATGTTGTTTTGGATTTCCCTTCCTATCAAACTGTTGAAATTTTGGTGGTTGATATCCTATCATCATTCTTAGTGAGTCAATCCTTTTTGTATAGGGCTTTGAATACACAATAGAACCTTGAGAAGGCATGCCATACTGAGCCCTACTAGTATTGGTGATCATGTCCTACAATTGTTGAACAAACAATATAGCAATAGAAGTTACAAAATGGTTGATCATTTGATTAGCTCCTCACTTGTAAGGCATCTCCTCAACTTGTTTTTGCACTATTGTATGACCAAGGAAAGATTGATAATTGTAGCCAAATCATCCAAGATGAGAATATTCCTGCTTGTTCATGAGTTGTGCAATTTGTTGATATTTTTCTTTCATAATCTTTTAGAGGTTAGCTATAGCTAGAGCCATTCGAGCAAGTTGTTCATCCATTGTTGCCACTCCAGTCGCTGTAGCTGGTAGTTTTGCAAAAGATAATACCATAGGATTCATTTTCCTTGGACTTCTAGAGTCAGAATCATCAGATGGAATGAAATCAATATTCTTGCCCCAAGTCATGGGCTGATTGACCGATTTAGCAGCATCAGCAACATCTTTCCTGGTCAAGGCGAGTTGGTTCCTCTTAGATGCTATTGAGTGGTTGCAAATATCTTCAAAGTTCAAACAGGAGAAAGAGATGAGGGGTAGATTTGGGTCCCACTGGGCATGCCAGAAATTTGTTCACACAAATGTCATTATTTGCAAAATTAAATCACAAGACAAAGAACAATAATGGACAATTTAAATTTATATTAAAGAATAATATGAGAATTATAATTTATCAGAGAAAAATATAAATTCCCTAACAAAACTAATCCCCTAATTCTTCTCCTAATATATATGATCAAAGGGCTTGAAGCTTGTTTTTGGATATGTGGCATAGTATCCTTTGACTTGGTAAAAGACACTATCAAATTTTTTTGAAACTCAAACCTTGACTCTAAGATCAAAGGACTTGATAACTTGATGCTTTGAAGAGGTATAGGACTTTCGCGGTAGCAATACGTTATCATAGCAGAAACTTGAAGTTTGAAAACTTGAGTCTTAGAACTTGAGAATATATGAATATGTGAATATATGCATGAGAATATATGAGTATGAGTATGTGTATATGTGAGTCTCTAATCATCCCTTTACATAGGTGCTCAGTAGGAGATTCGGAAATGACTTGAACACATTTGATAATCATTTCTTTGATGCACATATGAAAAGATAACATCAAACATTTTTGACTTGATTAACCCATGTACATAGATGTGCCATGTGTCCTAACTTGATTAGCTTGAGATTGTTAGGCCACCATGGTTGGCATGATTCATCTTTATCTTGGCACTTGTAAGCATTTGATTTGTATAAAATAAATATTTGAATATTAATTAAAATTAACTATTTATTATTTATAATTTAATTTAATTCTAATATATAAATAGAAAATTTTAAATTAATAACTAATATATTAGTTACACATTTCATTTTTTAATTGGCTAAAAAATTAAGCCGTCTACAGATATTAAAGAAGTTTATTCCCTCTTTTTGTCTAAAGCTTTTGGCAACTAATCTAGCCTTATACTTATCTATGATTCCATCAAACTTAAGTTTCCTTTTAAAAATCCATTTGCATCCAATTGTAGTACACCCTGAAGGTAGATCAACTAATTTCTGTGTCCCATTAGAAACAATGGAGTCCATCTCATTTTTAATAGCTACCTTCCAATGCTTAGCTTCGAATAAGACCATAGCATCCTTGAAGGTCACAAGATCATCCTCGATATTGTAAGTGATGCAATACTTCCAAAATCCTTGATGACCTAGCTCTTTTGATCCATCTGGGTTATCTGGTTCTTTAGCTGCAATGGATGTTGAACCAGAACTGCTTGGATTAACCCCCACATTTGACATCTTTTCCACATGCTAAGTAATAGAGGTCAATGTAAGAGCTGAATCTAAAGAAACATCCAGAGGTATTCTCGTTTTCATTGGAAACACATCCTCAAAGAACATGGCATCACAAAATTCTACTATTATGTTAACCTCTATGCTAGGGATTTCGGACATAATTACCAAAAATCTCAATGCATAGCTTGTTTCCACATAGCCTAAGAAGGCCACATCAACAATTTTAGGACCAAACTTTTTCCTCTTATGTTCTGGGACTAGAACTTTTGGAAGACAACCTCACACTTGAAAATACTTTAAGCTATGTTTTCTACCTTTCCAGAATTCAAAGGAGTGCATTCTTTATGTTATAGAGAAACTCTATTTGGAATATGACAAGCCATATTCCAAGCCTCTTCCCACATATGCTTAGGCAGTTTAGAATTCAAAAGTAGACTGTTGATCATGTCTTTAAAGTTCTATTCTTTCGATATGCTGCCCTATTAGATGAGGAAGAGTAAGGACAAGTCTCTTCATGAATAATAACAAAGTTTTGGCAATATTCATCAAAAGGATTCGACTCACACTCTCCACCTCTATCTGATTTTAACCTTTTAAGTTTCTTACTAGTTTGATTTTCAGCTTTATCTTTGAAAATGATAAATTTTCAAGTGCTTCATCCTTATATTTTAACAGAAAAACATAACAATATCTGCTGTAACCACCTATAAAGATAATGAAGTATCTTTTCTAATTTTTTGTTAAGATTTCATTGAATTCACAAATATCTATGTGCACAAGCTCAAATAATTCAAAATTTCTTTCAACCAATTGATATAATTTTCTTATTTGTTTAGCTTTAGCACATATTTGATATTTGTGACTACATTCAATGTCATGTTTATGTATTCAATTCAAGAGAGAGCCAATTACTTTTTAACGACAAGAGAGAACCAATTACTTCTTAACTACAAGAGTATTTCGTCCATTTGAGGATAAATACAGAGTTATCATCACTGTAATTTTTCACCTCATAACAGATAAAGAACCTGCAGTGCATATTTACTGTGATGAGTTCATGCACAGAGATGCATGGTTCTACTAGATCAAATATATATATATATATATATATATATTGATATCAAAAGCAAAGGCATGCATACATGCATATATTCTGTTAATATTATTCTTTCAGAATTTCACTGGACCCAAGATTTTATTGTGCTAGCTGTATGCCAAAGTACACATCTCTGATTGATATGACAAATTCTATGAAATAGAAATGCTACATATATATAGCTAGGTTTTCATCTCATGATTTTCATTGTGACGCATGCAATGGCACAAAACAAAATGACTGTGATACATCATACAATGTCCATCCACCAATTATTTTTGTTTTGGTCAGAACGACTAATAAATCAATTATTGATTGGTTTGCACTTTGCACATGTTGGGAAAGCATCTCATCTATCTTCAACTCCACATACGTACACTTGTTTTTATTTATTAACTAGTTATATTCTGATTCTGGTTCCAGTGGCTGAGTGGCAGCCCATCTTGTAGATTTTATTCACATGAAAACTAGAAAAAGCATTTGATTCTGTACGTGCATGCGTAAATTAGGAATTAATGCTTTGATATCAACACTTGAAGCCTCCAGGAATCCATGCCAACCTAATGATCAAAGAAAAGCTGATCGATTGATCGATCAAGATAATTCTTATAATATGACCTGTCCAACTGAGAAAATTTCAAACTCATCAAGGCAAATATATATATATATATATATGTACACATCGGTTCATTACTGCTTTCTTTATTAATTAATGATATTTCCAAAGTGTTGCTCGATGGAAAAGAATACCAGATTAGATTCGCCGTAAAGAAACTATGTAATATGAATTCCTAGCACGAAGGGATTATTTTATTCTTCATTCATTGATTGACGAATACATCAAGCCAAAACAATTTCATGCAGAAAATAGGTAGGTTCGAAAAGGGGCCATGGCCACCTGTACCAGTAATTATACTAATTAAATTCTACAGATTCACTTGGGCGTGCCAAAGTTTAATTCCTTTTTGTTTGTCAAGCTATGATGAAAATAATAGTACGGTTTTTAAGACTCTAGTTTTTCCTAAAATTCCTCCGTCTATTTTTATTGCCTGAAACTTCATATGTTATTGCTGCTGAAACGATCATCATTCCTTCAGATTCATATATAGTCCTAGCTAGCCAGTTACAAGATGAAAAAAATTGAAAGAAATGGTTCAGATTCATCTGTGCAGACAATCAGTTCTTACGTACAACTGGAAAAACTAAATATAGGCAATATAGAAGTCCATATAATTAAAGGACATAATAACACGCTCAAGAGCTTAAAGGTGCAAATGCAATGTTATGATCCTAAAAAGTCTAATAAGCCGATGATCATTCAGTCAGCAGGGTGGCATGAATAATTAAATACCACATTAGATTTTTGTCTGCAAAATATAGTTTCTTGTTTGAGCAGAACAAAATAGAGCGACAACACCTACATACAAACTAATAAAAGCACTTAAGCAGAAAATCTTGACTGAAATCAGCCCACTAACATTTTCCCCTGTGAATCTCTTTCCTGGCACAGTTGGGAGGCCTTGCCCCATGCACCCATTGTTAGAGGATTCCAAGCACAAGTTGGGATTGCCAGCAAATGCTCCAGGAAATCTCCAGTACTCCTGCCTTGTAGGGATAACCCCAGAAAGACTGTTATATGACAGATTCAAAAGTGTCAAATTTCCAAGACCGGATATGTTTTCTGGGATAGGACCTGAGAACGAATTATGTGACAAATCCAGGACCTTCAAACTCCACATTTTTCCCAGACCTACTGGGATTCGACCTTCAAGAAAATTACAGGACAAATTTAGGAATTCCAGATCTTGCAATCCAAGAAGTCCTGAGGGAATTTCACCATGCAGTAAATTATCAGATATATCAATTCCAATTATGGTTAAAAGGTTGTAGTTGAAGCTCAATTCAGTTTTATCAGCAATAATGACAAAGACTTGTAGATCCAGATCAGTAAATGAAACTGATGGCCGTCTAAAATCTGCTCTGCCAATGTCACCATGGTTAAAATTCAAACTAATATTGAAGTTCCCATCAGGTATGTTTCCAGAGAATTTGTTGGCAGAGAGATCCATTGTTTGGATAGCTTCAAATGTGAACAACCAACTGGGAAGAGCTCCATGGAACTTGTTATGAGAAAGGGAGAGAAACTTGAGGTTGGGCCATTTGGTTATTGCATCGTTCAAAGAGCCTGAAAGGTTATTATAGCTCAAATCAACAACTTCCAATGACTTGCATCCGGCTAAGGTGAGAGGGATCTCCCCAGAAATTTGGTTGTTACTAAGAACCAATATTTTCAAACTATCCAATGCATCAAGCTCTGGTTGAATTTCACCAGAAAGGTTATTGTTGTTCAGCTTCAATGCTAGTAACTGAAAACAGCCAACAACATTCAAAGGAATTGAGCCCGACAGCATGTTGTGTGATAGATCTATGACTTGAAGATAGGTCAAGTTTCCAATCCTCTGTGGTATCTCACTGGTAAGAAGATTATGGGAGAGAAACAAAGCCTGCAAGCTTCTCAATTCAGTTATTGTTGCCGGAATATCACCACTGAATTGATTATGTGACAAATCAACAAGTAGCAGCCCAGACTTCTCGGGGGTCTGAACAATATTTCTTGGAAGATTTCCTGAGAGTTCATTGAAACTCAAATCCAACACTACTAACTTCTCTGAAAAAATTAATCTTGGGGGAAGCCCATATTTCAGTTGATTGAAGGACAAGTTGAGCTGTGTCAATTGATGACAGCCAGAAATGCAAGCCGGTATTCCCCCCACAATAGAGTTATTTGCTAGGTTAAGCACCGAGAGGCATTGAGTAGATGACGAGAAACAGGGCAAGGTACCAGAAAGAGAATTGTGCTCGAGGTTAAGATTCACCAGTGCTTGGTGAAAATCACCAAGATTCCCAGTCAAATAATTGTGGGATAAATCCAGGTACTTCAATGACATTGAGTAATACAAGCTCATAGGAATCTCACCGCTAAAATTATTGAAACCCAGATTAAGTTTTCCAATATTGAAAGAGAAATTTCCTATCCAGAAGGGAATTTCACCCGTGAACATGTTATGGCTAAGATCTAGCTCAGTGAGTTGGTTGAACATTGCAAGTGCTTGAGGGACAGTACCGCCAAACAGGTTGTGGCTTAGATCCAAAATTTTAAGGTTCCGAAAATGATTGAAACACAAGGGAACAGAGCCATGGAAAGCATTGCGTGATAATATGAGGGTTTCAAGAAAAGAGAGGTTGCAGAGACAGGGGTGAATTTGGCCAGACAAGTTGAGAGCAGTGAGGTTGAGGGCGGTGAGCCGGCCGGTCCGGTTGGAGATGGTTAGGCCGGTCCGGATGGAACCATTGGCATTAGCAAGAGCAAGAGGGTCATCCCAGCTTGATAAACTGTGAAATGGGTCTTGGAGCTTAGACTTGAATTCCAAAAGAGCAGCTCTGTCTCCAGCGTCAATATCAATACCCGCCGCCCCCTCCTCTCCAGCACTAATACTATTCACGATATTATAATTATCAGGGTTTAGAGAAGCAGCAGATGGGCTTATTACTAAAGAAAATAGCACCAGCAGGAAGTGCAGGTAGAGTGGCAGTTGATGTAGCTTAGAGCTTCCACCGGTCACCATTATTGCTAACCCCTGAACGCGGCTGTGTTATCTTTCTTTCAGTTTCACTGACCATTCAAAAGAACGATATATACATATATATCACTAGTAGCAGTTATATCAGGCTATCAGCTGGGGAAGGAGGAAAAGATTACTACATACCTGAAGGAACCACAACTCAGCTCAAAATGCAGCAACGTTTCAGTACTGCTAAGAAAGAGAAAGGGAGATACAGATAGAGGTAGAGACTCGCTCTCAGTCTCAAAGCAAACATTCTTTCTTGTTTTATGAATTGCTACCTTTTTCTCTTTTACTTTTTTTGTTTTAAATTATTTTTTATTTTTTATTTTTGACTTTTTAACCCGCAGGTGGGGGCGGGAGAGAAGATATAACACACCGTGAGTCCGTGTAAAAGGAATATTGTACTGCACAAAGCAATTAAAGCTAAACCGTGTGCGAAAGTTGAGTGCCGCTTTATTCTTTCTTGCTTTTTTTTTTAGTTTTATGGCTTTTCAAGAAAAGGTAATTGGCACCTTGGTATGTTTGAAGGCATCGTTTCGGCACTCTGTACTATTTCTAGGATCGAAACAGAGTAATATGAAAAATTTTAGAAAAGTTTGTTTATAAATTATGTGTTTTGGATTATATATTTTGAGAGAATAAATTTTGGAAGTAAAGTTGAAAAATATGAAATTTGTATTGGAGAATGTGACGTATGTTTGTTTATAATTTAAGAATAATAAGAAAATTATTTTGGAAAAATTTGGCATATTTGTTTATGTTTTGGAAGGAAATAAATTTTATTATAATAGTCAAATTAATGCATTTTTGTTATTTTGGAATGAGATAAATTCTACTATAACAATTAAATCAATATATTTTTATTAGTTTTTGATGGTGTAAATAGATTTCAGTAATATTTTTTATTATGATATAATAATAAAATATTGTGATATGTAAATATATGTATATGTGATGATAATGATTGCAATATAAAGAATATGAAATTTTTTATCATTTGCTAATTAAATTGTAAGAATAATCTGATTATTTTAAGAATTATTTTGAGAAAAAAGGAAAATATATGTATGATTATATTCTCTCGTAATAATTTTATTTTGAAAGAATGTAACCAAATATTGCATTTGAATTTCTAACTAATTCACACTAATATTTCTATGTTCGACTTTATCTGGATTAAATTAGGTTTAGAATAAAAATTTACCATTTGCTATTGCCATCATTATTCCTCGTGTGTCTCTGTGTGATGGCGCAATTGAATTTGTTTGGTTCTTTCTTCAGGACTGATCGGAATAGTCACCTGGATTCCTCCCCCTCCCTTTGCCCTTCCCCTTCGCCTTCCCCTCCCCTCCCCTTAACGGTGTCGGTTGAATTTGTTACTTTCTGATTATTCTTTTGGAGTGGTGTCCAATGAAAATGAAAGTAAAAGTTATCATTATTATTTGTATCCACTCTTTTATCCTAGAATCTGTTGTGAGAAAGAAAGTGAGAAACAAAACCAGTCGTCTCCGCATGCATAGCATTCCCCAAGATTCAAGAAACTGGCGCTACGTTGCCTTTGAATAAAGATCGAGTTTTTTCCTTTTATTACCCCATTTAAAATGAAACTGTAAAAACTCAGACAACCCTGAACCCACCTTCTCTCTCAACGTCATGGGCCTTGCTGGCATCCTGATCTTTCTACTGCCATCCTCATCTTTCTAATAGTAGTAGAAAATGGCATCCAATTCTTTGCTTCGTCCACATTGGATCACTCGCTCCCATTTACCCGGTTTCACCTTCTCCTCGTCTTCCTTCACTCCCTTCTTTAGCATACAGTCACTGAGTAGCAGACCATCAAGCTATCAGGTTCTAAGAAAATTCAACAGGAAAATTGAGGATCCTTGATCTTGAAGAAAACTGAAAAGGAAAGATCGCATCTTTTCCTGATTCAATTAGCCCTGACCATTAAAAAGGAAATAAAACAGAAGAAAGATCAACGATTAGCTGGTTGCAGGATTAGTAAGGAGTTAGGGTTCGATTATTGATGGCGTCGCTGTTTCTGTACCATGTGGTAGGGGATTTGACAGTGGGGAAGCCTGAGCTGTTGGAGTTTGCTGAGACAGAGACTGTGGACGCTGCCATTCTGGCCATCGCAGATTCCTCTGAAGGAGGGATTCTGGTTTGGAAGAAGAGATCCCAAAAGAGTGTGATGGAGAATGCGGAAGCCAGACAGCAGCGGTTCGTAGGCATACTCAGTGCACTGGAAATTGTGGCATTCCTGGCCAGAGAGAATTGTTTGGCTGATCAGGATAAAGCCATTAACACCCCTGTTTCCGAGATGGTCGTTCCCAATAATGCCGCCCTTAAGGTCCTTGATCCTGGAACAAGGTTGGTAACCTCTCTCCTACCAGTTTACAACCTGTTAAGACTCCCAAGGCTTTCTGTATCGCTAGGAATACCTATGGAGCTACAAATGGTTATGCTCCAATTACAAACATAATCAAGTAGCCCTAAAAGATATATTTCTATTCTTTGGACAAAGAGGTGAAAAAATGGTACAAGGGTCCATCTGTGGAAACATAGCTGCAGAAGATCCCAGGATGGTTCCTTTTTTTAATCACAGTGTTCAGAGCAGTTTTTGTCAATTATTTTGTCCAACTAAAACTAGAAAAATCCCATATTCATAAAAGATACACGACCACCTTTAAAATAAACACAGCCAGCAAAAAGAGAGAATAAGCATCCATCCATTGAAGCATGATTGTAGGAGATCCCAAGATGAATCCTTTATAATTAGAGTGTTTTTAGTAGCTTCTACGATCATTTATGCATATCTTCCATTTGTCTTCTCTAGGTGAAGGAAGCTAAGAAAAGAAATGCTGGTGGAGATGAATGCTTGAAGTCCTTGTTCCTTGATTTGATGGTTTCGGCTGCAGATGATGTGCAGTCATTAAATGGTCAATGATTGGTCAAAATAAACAAGTCTAAGTTGGTGAGATCCGGACTAGTAACTTGGAGGATAATGATGCAAAAATAATAGACAAACTTATAGGTGACCTGAAAAAGTGCCATAACATACTTCGTGGGCAACCTAGGAGAATAAATAAGCTCATATCAATGTGCATCTTTTTATCCTATTAATTGTGCTTCACAACAATTGCAATGATGCTCTGTATATTGTCCTTGCCGTAAAGAGTGGTGCAATTACTTCTTTCATTCTTGGCCAATCGTGCGGCTGACTAATAGAACCCATGATATTGGTAGTTCACATTTCTTTTGTTTGTTATCACATAAATAATTATGTTGAGAAGAATAAAGTTCCTGAAACATCAAAGCTCCTTTTCTAGACAAAATCTACTATCGCAGGGCAATTGTGAGTTTACTTGCCTTGGGATTGGTCATTTGCTTGGGAAACGAACCACTCAAATGGAATGTGTGAATCACTTGCCTTATGAATGAATAATATGGTTTGGCTGGATCAGCTCTGGGATAGAATTTCTAGTATACTATATATGCGTACAAGCACTTATGCAGTCATGTGAACACCATAGTGCCTGTAGCTCATAAATTATTGAATAATTCCTCATGCAATGGGGATAAAATAATGTGCATATTTATGCAATGGCACAGGAAAACTCCTACTTTTGGAGCTACACTCACATACTTACTTGACATCTTATGTAGATTTGCATTTGATACCAATAAAATGAAATATTGTTTTACACATGGCATGCATGAAACAAATCCTTCTTAAGACCCTCTTTACATACAATTGTGAAATTAAGATAAGTAGAGAAGTGATATAGCGTCCGCCACTCCTATGGGTATTAACTAGAGCAAATGGACGGCGGGACAGAGAAGAAAGAGGAATTTCTGGTCATGTGCCTTGAGTGGAGTTAAAATTCATAATGACCTTAAAATTATCCAAGGGAAATAAGCAGGGACCACTACAATTTGTAATTTGTGAGATCAAATGTAGTTCTTATCTTAAACTAGTGAAGGAAATAAGTAATTATCCAAAAGGATAGAGTAAATAACTTGTGAATTTTTTTCTTTACTTGCACTTCATAATTTTTATATTTAGAAAATCATAGCACATATTCTTGCTAGCAAATTTACTAAACATATTTTTTAAAGTACATATAACTAAGCCATCATTGTTCAAATTCAATGAATTTTAATGACCCATTTCAAACTCAATATCTTGTGATCTTCATTGCTGAAATGCCTCTCATAATCTATGCCAGCTAAGCAAGCAAGTAAACAACATAAATCTAAAGAAATTCCAGTGCTAGCATGTAGTATCTTTACATTATTACCTCAATAACAGTTGTTAATGTTTTGGAAAAGAGAATTTATTTTAGGAAATAGAGCTTATTGTAGAGCGTCTTATGATGAACATAAGAGCAATAAATTGGAAAACAGGGAATGTATGTACGTAAATATATGTGTGTATATATATATTTGTATAAATGTGGGAGTCAGATAAGAGAACTAGTTTATTCAATAACAAGAGATCCTTCAAGTATCATTTATTTCGTTTCGGAGATTTTTACATTGCTTAAAAAGGGGGAGAATAAATCTTACCACAGTTGACTAGGCATATATATTTAAATATATTTTTGCTTATTTGATCCCACATTTTTAAGTTTTATATTTGGGGTGGCCTCAACTATGTTATCAAATCCAACCCAAAAATTTAAGAATCTGCATATATATATTCCCCTGTTGGTGTAATTAATTTAGTTGGCTCAGCTTACCCAACTAATTATAAGCT
This sequence comes from Jacaranda copaia, assembly GCA_014898725.1. Lineage (NCBI taxonomy): Eukaryota > Viridiplantae > Streptophyta > Magnoliopsida > Lamiales > Bignoniaceae > Jacaranda > Jacaranda copaia. The sequence continues at coordinate 52,445 of JACGDI010003348.1, forward strand.
AGAGTTACCCATGGAAAGAAGCACTTTCTAGCGTGTTACTGTTAGCATTACTTTTGTGCAAAGTTCTGGACTTTGGAAGAGAAATTTTGGTCTACTATTCCGACCCAACTCTCGTTTGCTTGGTGTTATAATGTTTTATGAACAATATGAATTTCAATAAATACAAAATTGAACTTGCAAAATAGGACGAGTTCTTATGGTTAGTTTAATGGATCTCCAACTGTTTATACATTGTTCCATAAAAGTAAGTCCATGCATGACAGGAAAGGAATTTATCACTTGTTCCAATATTATTTGGTATATTATTTTTTTTCTTTTCGATTTTAGAATATTGAGCCTGCATCTGCATGTCTTTTGATCTTCAAAACACCAAACAATCAATCTGAACAATCTTGTCTCCTGAGCCTTAGGAGCTTGATCAAATGGCAGATCCATATGTACTAAAATTTCAGTTCTTCTGCACTGCCAATTTAGCCTCAATAATGGGCCCTGCTTCTTCTTTGTTGCTGATATTTCAAAAACATTTGATATGGTTATCCCCTATAAGTGTATGTGGCCTACATGCTTGCTTGGAAGCCCAAGTTTCTAGATGAGGTGGTCATTCAGTGTATACTTTTCTTTTTAGCTTGTGGTATAGGTTTTCTGTTTATTCTCCTCCTCTGCAACATTCAATAAGTTCAACCTCGTGAGTGTAATTTACATTTTCAGCCCCAATGGTGAAAGCAATCCATAAACAAGCCTCAATAGTTCCTCTTGATCCTGCATCATTAAGATCAGGTTGAACATGCTTCTTCCACCTGTCATTAATTCCTCGGGTTTTAGATGGTGTTCATGTATTATCATCTTTAATTGACATTCCAATGATTTTTGTTGTCAAAATTTTACCATATGAATATGTTGGATGTCTTTCTGCAATAAGTGTGCAAGTCAAATTTAATTCCCAAAACTTGTGCTATTGGTTGAAACTGCTACAAATAGGAGACTGTGTCTTTAAGTTTTGTGGATAGCCGACTAATGCATCAGGTTTGTATAAATATTTTCAGTAGTTACAACATTTATGTTAAAGTATAGAACCTGATTCAGCTGAAAACTCAAAACAGCCCTTTAGAAAGCTTTATTTTAAATGTAATTTGTAATGCTAGTCCACTTGTTCCCTCTTCCCGACTTTCTGACGATCTTTTGTAGATGAAAAATCTAATACCATGTTATTTCTGTGCTCTCTAAGCATTTGCATAAAACTAACTCAAACGTCTAAGATATCTCCAGTTCCTGTGTGGAACCTTAAGGTCTTCAGAAGCTGCCTTTGTTTGTCTGCTTATATCATTTTTTGTTTTGACATGCTGAATCTCTGAGGTTTTTTTGTTGGGGTGTTGTATTATAATCCCATGCAAAATGTGTGAATTGATGGTTTATCACATTTATTTTGAGGGTTAATTACACTTACCTTTCATTTGCAATAGGTAATTACCAACTCCGTCCTCCTTTCTTTCATGATTTCAAAAAGTCTTCCATTTGAGTTTACCATATTTACCAAACTTGATTTGTTGTTGGGATTTTGGACAGAAAATGAGGACATTAACATAAGAGAGGTAGGCTAGAGATTATGAAAAAGTATAGACTTAGTTTTATGTAGAGTATAAATGAAATATTTTTCTCTATTTTCAATTTTGTGACAATGATAGAGAGAGGGGTAGGTTTGGTAACTGAACTATTGTAGGGGGAAGGTAAGTGTAGTTAAGTAGTTAACCCTTATTCTAGTTCAAGATTAGAATTGACATCTCATGATCAGAGTAATGATAAGCCAAACTCTGTTGATTGTGTCCGATTGCTATTATTCTGAACTGACTTCAAAGATGATTCAATGGGAGAGCAGAGGAAAATTTTATTTTTTGATGGCATCAGCATTTTTCATACTAAATTCTATTAGTGAGAAAATTGTCACAGTAGATTTCTTCCAGGACATCCTGTACTAAATATTTCTTTCGCATGGACAAGATTGGTAGATGCTTTGGAGCTGATAAAACAAGGTGTGAAGCGAGTCCTTGTTCCTAAGAGCTTAGTGTGGAGAGGAGTGAGCAAGCGCTTTTCAATTCTTTATAATGGAAAATGTCTTAGGAATGTAGATTCCTCTGGAGGCAATATTGCAAAAGCTGCTGCTACTGCTAATCGGCCATCACCCTCTTCCACTTCTACCATCCAGGACAAATTTTGCTGTCTGTCCAGAGAAGATGTCCTCCGCTTCTTCATTGGTTGCCTCGGTGCCTTGGCTCCTATGCCTCTTTCTTCTATTGCCTCCTTGGGTGCTATCAATCCAAACTACTGTTTCATTGAGGCATCTTGTCTGGCCATTGATGCTACCAAAAGCCTCCACCAGGATCCATGTGCGGTTGCTGTTGTGGAGCCAATGCCAGATGGCCAGCATAAGATCATTGGTGAAATATCTTCGTCTAAACTAAGGAAGTGCGATTACTTGGCTGCTGCATGGGCTCTGCTAATTTATCAGCTGGACAGTTTGTTATGGGGGTTGAGGACAACAGGAGTTCAAGATCATTTCCTGATATTGCTGTTGATGAAATGGTTGGAAAGACCAATTTAGCTAACGGTGGAGGCTCAACTAGGCCTAGAAAATTTAGTAGTAGAAGTATTGGGTTCTTTAGCAATTCATCGAATCCAAATTTTGGAGTTGTGAGGAGCATGTATCGTGGTAGAAGTGCTCCCCTGACCTGTAAAGTTAAGAGTTCACTGGCAGCTGTCATGGCACGGATGTTGTCACACCGGGCGACTTGTGTGTGGGTAATTGATGCTGAGAAAGATGATAATTTAGTTGGAGTGGTAGGATATGCTGATATCTTAGCTGCAGTAACCAGGCAACCTGCTGCTGCTGTTGCTGCAGCCATCATTTCGGAAAGCCACTCAGCCTGATCAAAACCATTACTCATCTATTCTTTTGGTTTTTGTAGAGTTGAAATGTGTTTTGCACTTGAGACACTCAGTATAAGGATTTTGGGATGCCTGTTTTTTGTATGATTTGATTTGTTGCTGTAAGGAGTAAAAGATGCGTATGCCATACATGTAAAATTTGAGTTTACACACCAGCATTACTTGCTTTCGTCTGCGCAATTATGTGGCCAGAAAACAAGTTGGGATCTTAGATTTAATTGCAGAAATTAGGTGATAAGGAAAATGTTGTCATCTGGTTGGGTTTATGAGCTGTTATTAGTTATTATGTGACAGCTATTTATTTATATCTAGTACTCATGGTAGTTTATGGACTGCAATTGGAAACTTTCTAAAGTCAGCTCATTTAGTTAGTTAAAAGGCGAATTTTTGCAGTAATTTTCGGATTGTTGATGGTATTAATCCATGTAAGATTTCCCTGTTAGACGCATGTAGAGCAGCAGTTGTTGAATTAATGTGAATTTTGAGAGACTAGAAACGATTGATTTATGGGGTACGTAACATGAAAGTTGGTCATTTGATAAGAGCAGCTAGCT
>JACGDI010003348.1:63402-95318 GCA_014898725.1 Jacaranda copaia
ATTATGAGTGATATTTTTTTTAGTTAAATGCTTTTAACATATAATTATGTTAGTTATTTCAACAAAATTATGTTTTTATAATATTTTTAATCAATTACCACTAAGACTTACATTATTTTATTTTTTATTACTATCATTATATTAGTTAATGTGCCACTATATTATAAAAAAAAATTAAATGAGGCACCCACGAAATAATTTGCAGTATCTATTACAAATGACACCATAAATAAATATAAGTAGTATTTTTTTAAAAAAAAATTAGTAGCACTACTTAAATACCTTGCAAATATATTTATGTTGGCATTTTCAATCAAATGTCACTATTTTTTTTGTCATTTATGCTACTAAATATTATATTATAGTGACATTTTTCAACAATCATCACCATATTGCTCTTCTGTATTATTATATTACTGAATGTCACTAAGTTAGTTGATGAGTTTGAAGGTCGTACTTAGTGAATAGGGATGTGTTTAGGCTAATTCAACTAGGGAGGTTGAATGATCCAACAGTAATATTCTTCAAGGTCTGAAATCTGTAACAAACAGCAAATGCTAAACTAGTCGAGGTGCCTCCGACAAAGGCACTTCGATGCTCAAGTTAGTTCTGGTCAAAATAAGATAATCGAACAGAAGAGTATGAGCGTGTAATGTATATGGCATTACTTGGAGTGTGGCTAGCAGTGAGGTATTTATAGCCTTCTCCTGGTGAATAATATGTCTAAGATACCCCTATTAGGTATAGAGGCTCTTGCCCTTGCTTGAGGGTTAATGGTCATTTTCAATCCTGGTACTATTTCAGGTTCAGGTGGTATCATCTCTTACTTTCCAGGGTAAATAGTACTCTGGGTAGGCGCCTCCCTACTAGAGTTGGTAACAAAGACTATACTGGGTGACATACGCCATTAATGTGAAGGCACGCTATTTGTTAGAACATAAATGCGGGAAGGATATGAGTTGGCACTAGAGTGAGCACTTTGGTAGAGAATCATTGAACAGACAAGGTGGCCGACTAGAGAGATGGTTGAACGGACAAAGTAGTTTAAAGCCTCCTATTGGGTATGATCAAGAACAATCCATTTGACCAGATCTGGCCCTGCTAAGTCCAGAAGTGCTATTGGGTTGCGCATTTTAAGTGGGTTTAGGGGCCTTCTTTGAGGTCAATAGCTTGTTGGGCTTGGCTATCTCATATCATAAGTCCTTCCTTACTCGCGGTCTTGATTGAGCTTGTTGGTGAGGAGAAGCAAGGAGTAGATTCTTCACCCTCGACCAGGGTTTTTGAATACTCGACCAAGGATTTTAAATTCTTGACCTGAGTTTTTGATGATTTTGCATTATTTCACAGAATATGAAGCACCAAGGGACGGCAATGCAATTATTACTGTTGCTTGGGTTTTCGCATCCAAATGCCTCTAAATATGTGGGGTAGAGACAACCATTTTTTACTTTTGCTGAAATCTATTCTAGTCGAGTTCTTGCTTTCAGAGTTCATTAACTCCTTTGTGTACTTCAGAGTTTTCAGGCTTCTTACTGTAAGTTCTTCTACAAGCTTGTGCTTTCCTTCATTTTTCTTTGAAAGATGTCCACTGTGTCAGATAGTGAGAATACTAAATCTCAAAGCGTACAATTCTAGTAAAAAATTGGGGTTGAAAGTGCGTCTAAGAGCATGCATGAGAGTAGTTCTGATAGTTTATTGAGAGAGAGCTCGACCTCGATCAGCTCAAGTACTGAGAGGGCTGCCTTTGGGGGTGAAGCTGGCCCAAGTGAGATGCTTGCATCGCGTGGTCAATTATTTATACCAGACTACTATAGTGAGATAGTTTCCAAAATATCCCTGACTAACCTAGTTCGAATTAGGAAAATGTACCACACTTTTGATGAGTATGAACTTTTGATACTCAGGCCTCGAGGTAGAATGCATTGACCTCCAAAGGGATGTATAACAATATTTGAGGAAGGATTTCAGTGTGACCTTAAGTTTCCCTTAGCGCCAACCATAGTCGATCTCTTAGTAGACCTCGAGGTCTGTATAACCCAATTTCTCCCCAATTATTTTGCCACCATCTATAATTTTTCTTTGCTGATGTATTTATTCAACTAGCCAGCCATTTTTGTCAATTTTTCAAATCTATTTCATTTACCCATGTCTTAAAAGTTGGGTAGTAGTGAAGAGTCCGATTTCTATTATCTGATGGTGTGCCCGCATCAAAAGTTCCTAGTAGCCCCTTCTTTCTCGTATGGCCAGGAGCAGAAAAAATATATTTTTTTTTATTTTCAAGGGCCTGGAATGTTTTATATTCCATGGGAGTGATGGAGGGGGCATGTGGAAATGTCAGGGAACCAAATGCCCAGTTAGCCCAATATTTTTGTTTGGGACTTGGTCAATTTTGGACAGATGGAGGCCTCAATCCTAACTGAGGAAAGATGTCTGATGTTAGCTAGTCTGTCACTAACCATGCTTGACTTGCCCGTGGGTGACCAGCTAGGTAGTAATCTTTGTTGATTGTGATAACTATAAATTTCTTTCTTTTTACTCGATTTTGATAGTTTTTTGTTGTATTTTATTGGTAGATTGAGAAGAGGTAATGGCTCCCAGTCGGGTAGACGCTACAGCAAGAGCATAGAGGAATGAAGGGCGCCATTGAGCGATTGCTCAATGAGAGGTTCCAATGACAGAGCCTGCCCCTACAACCCACTTGACCATTATCCCTATAATACCCCAAATCGAATAGGCACCCCAACCCTAACCTGCTCAACCTAAGGAGCATGTTCAAAGTAGCTCCATAAGTTAGGGCAAAAGATAAATGATCGAACAGGGAGGTTCAACACTCAAGAAGATTACGGGCGACAAAGGTAAGCAAAAAGTGGTGACGGGCTACGACTTATTGGCAAGCGTGGCGATGGGGTGCTATTTCAACTTTCTCATCTGGAATTGCCCCATTTCGAACTAACCCTATTATAGAGGTAAGTGATTTGACCTCCATCATATAGTCAGGGCTAACAAGCAGTGACGCCCTAAAGTGAATGGTGATTGGGCTTTTCTTCATGGACTAATGGAGGCTCATGCAGCTGAGCAAAGTTGGCGCCCTTAAAGCTTTGGCCTACCATAGTAATATGGTAAGTGTGAGGTCAACTGTTTCTTATCGAATTCTTATTTCAAAAAGTTGTATTATTTATTAATGCTCTATATTTAGGTGAGCCAGCTGGGATATAACCTTTACCACCGATCAAAGTTGGCTCTAACGGACTGCGAAGAGCTACGAAAGAGAGAAGATACAGAAACCCTCAAGGTTTAGCTTGAGTTTTCCTAGCTTTAGGTCGAGCAACTAATAAAGGAGGCGATCGACCTCTGGGAGTAGTTGAATGCCAAAGATTAGTAGTTGGTGCATATGATCAAGGAAAGAAGTCAAATGGACTCTATGTTGAAAAAGGCGCACTTGGATATGCAGGTGAGCTACTCCTCTGGTTAATCTACTGGTCATGCACATGCGCTTGAGAAAGATCGGGAGGCCTTCGCTCAACCACTTTCCATAATATGATGAGAGGCAGTGGAACAATTCATGCTGAGCTCGATCTTCCAAGATGTGAGTGTAGTAATGTCTATGAACGATGGTCGCGAGGCATTTCACAAGGTCATAAAGCAGCTTGAGTGTCTGGGCTATGCTTTTTGGGCTGAGGATAAAAATAAAATAAACCTTACTCTAGATAAGAAGCTATAGCCTTATCCAAAGTTCAAAGAGGGCGTGGTCGATGGGGCCGAAGAGAAGAATACTGTGACAAATGCCCTCATTGAGCCAATGATTAAAGCCCAACAGATATAGACTTAGGTTGAGGCCAGGCTGGCTGAGTTAGTGAGCGAATTTACCTTTGTTGAGGACCTTTCCATCCAGTTGAGGGAGGAGCAGGTCGACGTTGTGCAGTATATGTTGCGCTCTACTAACTTCAGGAGAAACATCATGAGGCCTTTTTAACTAGCTCAAGCCATTCAACTATTCGCATCTGCCATGCTGGAGCCTAATCAAGACTGGCTGAAAGGTGACCAAGCTAGGTCCAGCTAGACTTAATCTCCAAACTCTCTACTGCTTTATGTTATTTTCTTCTATTTTTTTTTGCAATAGAATGGTATTTTGTAATGATCATCCTAATCAATGAAGGATCTTTTTTCACATGATTCTTATTGAATGAAACTTTAATATCACAATTATCTAGGTGAATAGTTGATGACCATGTTAGTTTACTAAGGAAATTCAACGTTATCGTTGATTTTGATTAGTGTTGAGAGATACGCATGGTCTTGCCAAAGCGCACTTAACAGTTCACAACTTTGTTCAACTTTATGGTCTACTTTCATTATCTTATTATTAACTTGTTGATTGACTATTGGGTTGATTATATAATTTGGGCTAAAAAGCCTTGAGTTGTAACATATAGCTATTTTGAGTTGATGACATGGTCGATTTAGAACTTTGGTTTGGCAACATGAAGTTACTTTTACGTCAACAGTGGGGTCGACATGAGACTTAAGTGATAGCATGGAGCTACTTGTTCATCGACTACAAGGTTAACTTGAAACTTAAGTGGCGGCGTGAAGCTGCTTGTTTGTCAACTACGGCGTCGACTTGAAACTTGAGTGGTAGTGTGAAGCTACTTGTTCGTCGACTATGAGGTCAACTTAGAACTTGGGTGGTTCAAGGTAGATACGGCTATGATAATGTGAACAAGTAGTAGCAGTGTTGTTGGAACTTTATTCATATCAAAGAATATGATTATGATTACAATGCAATTTCATATGTAGAATTTCTTCAGGTTGATGGCATTCCACAGGCGAGGAAGCTCATCCCTATCTAAATTAGCAAGTTAGTAAGCATTATGCTTTGATACCTTCACAATGGTATAGGGTCCTTCCCATTTTGGGTCAAGTTTGCAAATATTCTTAGATACTTCCACCTTTTTGAGAACAAGGTCTTTGACCTTAAAATAGCACAATTTGACCCCTTTGTTGTAGCTTTCCACCATCTTCGCCTTGTAATGTTGCATAGTATCATAAGGTTCATGCCTTTGCTCATTAATAGTCTCAAGGTTGAGCTTCCTTTTTGATGTATTTCTGAGTAGGTGGAAATGAATGACTCAAGCTATATGTTGTATTAGTTTTGAGGAGATAACTGCCTTAGACCCATAGACTAGATTGTAAGGGCTGTGACTTGTGGCTATACGGGGTGTTGTCTTATATGCCTATAATACTCATGGGAGATCGTCTGCCCAACTCGCCTAATATCTTGCATCTTGGCTTTCAAATAGTCGAGAATCATTTTGTTTATCACTTCTATCTAACTATTTGATTGTGGATTACCCATTAAAGTAAAATGCTGGGTGATTCCCAAGGCTTTGTATCAGCTTCTAGTACTTCTACTTTGGAACTAAGTCCCATTGTCTGAAATGAGTTTCTTGGGTAGGCCAAAATGATAGATAATATTTTTCCATATGAAACTTTTAATGGCTGAGTTGGTTATCTTTGGTACAGCCTCGGCCTCAACCCACTTGGTAAAATACTCGACCGCTACGATTATGAACTTTTGCTGACCTATCAACTTTGGCAAGGAGCCCAAAATGTCGATCCCCTACTGATCGAACAGCCAAGAAATTTGAATATTAACTATGGGTGTGGTAGGTTGATGTGGTAGGTTCGAATGAACTTGGCATGATGCATATTTTCGAGCAAAATCTACAGAGTTTTTCAATAATGTTGGCTAGAAATATCTATACCTGATTATTTTATGTGCAAGGGATCTTTCCCAGGAATGGTTCCCACACATGCTTGCGTGGATATCCTACAATACTTTAAGAGCCTGATCGTATCCAGGCATCTTAGGGGCGGTCCAGAGATTGCCCTCTTATACAGTTAGCCATACTCATCGATGCAAACTTGGAAACTTGTCCTCGAAGGCATTGAGCTTCATTCTTGTCCTCGAGGACTATGTCATGACTCAAGTAGAGTTTTATTGAATCTTGCCATGAAGGGATTGTCTCCTCAATGCTCCTTACCAGGTTTTCCTCAAGTGGGCCAATCAACGGCCTATCAGCAACCTAAAATGTTATTATCTTATCTCTTGTACCTCTGGTCGAGCTAGTAAATTTGGACAGGGCATCTGCATGCTCATTCTCAAATCAAGGTACCTAACAGAGGGTGAACTTTTTGAATAATTGCTGTAATTTTTTTTACCTCTGTCAGGTACTTGCTCATCATGGAATCCTTAGCCTCAAAGTTTCCCCTAACCTATTTTGTTACCAACTGGGAGTCTGTGATCACAACCAAGTGTTTGATGCCTTAGTCAAGAGCTATTCTCATTCCAACGATAAGAGCCTTGTACTCTGCCTCATTATTAGTAATTGCATAGTTGAGTTTTATTATAAAATCATACTTCTCTACTGTCGGGGAATGGAGAGCCAATTTTGCTCTACCTTTAGATATGGTCAATGATCCATCGACAGGCAAAGTCCAAATAAAAGGGGCTTCACAATTTTCCTCAGGCAGGTCGACTCGTTCGATGATGAAGTCCGCCAAAATCTATACTTAGTAGCTGTTCTAGGCTAGAAAGTGATGTCAAATTCTCCTAATTTGATGGCCCATTTGGTTAACCTCCCCGATGTGTCTAGCTTAGACAACACTTGCTTCTACAGTTGATTGGTCAGCACTATCATGGCATGAGATTAGAAATATGGACATAGCTTTTGAGCTGTGGTGACTAGTGCCAAAGCAAATTTCTCAATCTCCAAGTAGTTATGCTTCAACCCTTGGAGTGACTTACTACAATAATAGACTAGTCAATGGCTTTCATCTCTAGTCGAGACCAGGATCAAGCTAATCGATGCCTTCAAAACTACCAAATATATCTAAAGAACTTCACTAAGTTTGGGTTTTGCAAGGATAGGGGGAAAGGACAAAACTGCTTTAACTCAACTAGCGCTTGATCAAATTGTTCGTTCTACTGGAAACCCAATTTCTTGGAATTTTTGAGAATTTTAAAGAAATGCAAGCTCTTGTCTGCCAATCGTATGATGAATCTACCTAAGGCAATGATCTTTCCGACCAGCTGTTGTACATCTCTGACTGTTTGAGGTGGGGCAATGTCCAAATGGCTTGAATCTTCTGTGGATTGGCCTCGATACACCGCTGACTAACCATATAACCTAAAAATTTACCTCCTTAAACCCTAAACGTACACTTATTTGGATTCAACTTTAGACCAAATGCTCTTAGAATTGCAAAAATGTGATTGAGGTCAAGAAAATAATTATGGGCCTTTTCCTTCTTTATAATCATATCATCAACATACATCTTCATCGACTTGCCTATTTCATTCTTGAACATAAAATTGACCAGTTTTTGGTAAGTTGCGCCAACATTTTTCAATTCCAAAGGCATGACCAAAAAGCAATAAACTCCATTGAGAACCATAAAAGAAGATTTATCCCTATCCTTAGAGGCCATGAATATTTGATGATAGCTTTGGAATGCATCCATCATACTTATTAACTCGCAACTAGCAGTGGAGTCTACTAGTAAATTTATTTAAGGCAGAGGGTAAGGATCTTTAGGGCAAGCTTTATTCAAATATTTGAAATCGTTACACATACACCATTGTCCCTTATTCTTTGGGATGAGTACAATATTATAAAGCTAAGAAGAATATTGAATTTCTACAATCTAACCTATATCTAAGAGTTTCCTAATTTTCTCTTCGATGATCTAGGTCCTCTCAGTATTAAATATCCTCATCTTTTGCTTGATCAACTTATATGAGGGGTCGACATTGAGATGGTGCATGATCATACTAGGGTCGATTCCCTAGATGTTAGATGCTTTCCAGGCAAAGATGTCAATGTTTCTTCTTAGGAAATCGACCATAAAGCATTTTAGATGAGGGTCCATATCTATCTTGATCCAAGTTTCTTGTCAGGGTTCCTTTATTCCAGCTCAATAGTTTTAAATTTCCTGATAGGCTCCACCCGAGTATCCTCTAGCATTCACTTCTTATATGCTTGGACCTCCTCGAGTTTCGCTACAAAGGCATCTCCCAAGGTCTTTAATTGTGGTTAAGTTTTCTGCTCACTTGACTTAATCAAAATATTATAACACCTCCAAGCTTTCTTGATATTACAAAGTAACTCATATATGTCTGCTAAGGTCAAGAATTTGATCTTCATATGATAGGTTGAGATAATGGTGCGAAAGTTATTGAGGGCTGGTCGACCAATTATGATATTATAAGTGAATGGGGCATTAACCACCAGATAGTTCACCACCAAAGTCCTTCTTTGAGGGGCCTCTCCAAATGATGTTGAAAGATTGATAGACCCTTTTAGGATGATTTTTAATCCCCCAAACCTGATCAGAGGGGTACGCACAGGTTCAAATTTTAGCTGCCCCAAGTTTATTCTTTTTAAAGTAAAGAGAAAGATAATGTTGGTTGAGCTGCTATTATCAACTAAACCCTTTCTCACTTCAAAGTTAACGATCTCAACAGAGACCACCATGGGATAATCAGTTTTGTGGTCAATATTCTTTCCTTTGAAGTGGGCTAGGTCACTATCTGTGAAATAAATAAGCTCTACGCTCGCTGATAAATGGTATGTTATTTCGACGGGCAAGGCTTTGGTTGACTCCAACCTTGTCTGAGTCTACCTCCTCACTTATTTTGAGTCCCCCCAATTGGACCTCTCGCAATCATATTAATTACTCCTTGATAGATGGGTGATCTTCTTATGTGGGTTTTTTTCTTTTATCTTTCTTTCTCAGGCTAACTGACCTTTCTCTACGAAAGTTTGGACAGTTTTGCCCCCTTTAGCTTGCATCTCCACAGCTACATACTTTTTGAGATGGCTCTATCTGATGAGTCTCTCAATTTCATCATGGAGATTGAAGCATTCATCTGTGTCATGCCCCTTTTGTTTATGAAAGTGGCAGTACTTCTTTATTTTTTCCATCGCTTCAGTCTCCGTCAGCTTCCTCAGTTTCTTGAGAAGATTGTCATGCTAAATGGCAAATAGCACCTCTCTCCTCAGAATATTCAGTGGGGTGTAGTCATGGAAGCACTTTATTGGAGAACGACCTCTCCTTTTGTTTATGGTCATCTCTCTCCTTTTTCTTTTTATTGACCATAGAGGTTTTGAACTTCAACTTGTTCATCTCTTCTTAGTTCATACACCTCTTCGCTAGGTTGAGCAGTTCCTTTATCGACCTCGAGCGCTTTTGCACTAAAGCATTGGTGCATTTTTATGCCTAAGTCCCAAGAACAGCATGTTGATTAGGAACTCGATCCTGGGGTTGTCTATCTTTAAGACTTTCGTGTTGAACCTTGTAAAAAAGTCATGGAAGGACTTCTCTTTATTCTGCTTGACAGTGTGGAGATAAGTGTGAGAGAGTTTTGCCTTTTTTCGACTAGTGAATTGGTGCAAGAATTTGTCATAAAGTTGATTATAGGAGTATATTGACGTGGGCTCCAACTTAATGAACCAATCAAGTGCTATGTCCTGAAAAGTGGTCACCGGCATCTTAGTGTGGATGTACTCATTGTGCCCGTGTAGCTATATCTTATGCTTAAACTACATCAAGTGCTTATTGGGGTTTGTTGAGCCATCGTGTCTTGGTAATTCGATCAGGACTTTAACGTTGATAGCAATGCACTTATCAATAATCTCCTAGATAAAAGGGAAGCCTCTCTCTTGACGAGACCTTTGGGGGCCCTCTAGGTTGGGCACCTTATTAGCGTTTCTCTTTGAGATCTTGTCGAGATGACTGTTCAGTTGTTTTACTTGGTGGGAGACTTTTTTCCACTTCTCTCGATCAGCTTGGGCAGTATTTTGATCAAAATAAGGTCTCACCCGCTTAATCCTATTGTGTTGTGGGGCTCAAATAGACTGGGTCGCATGATCTACTGATTCTTCCACTTCTTCATGCATATCGTATCTGGGACATTTAACCTATCACACTACGAGGCTTGATTAAGTTGAACATGGTGGTTTATGGAGTCAGTAATTTTCTCTCTTAGCTCCGATCACCCCCTCTCTCCTTGGGGGCATTTGGGGCTGGCATCTCATTTAGTTAGTGGCTACCTGGATTTCTAATGACCACGATTGTCCCAGAGGCACCTCTCTTCTAGTGGAGGCAATTGCGTAGTGGCACTGCCAGTTGGGACTGGCATAGTAGTGTGCCTATTTATTACAGAAAAAAGTTGAGCAGAGATTTGGGCAGAGATTTGTTCACTTAACAACTATATTAGCTGCGACATGGTCAATGTTACAACTTTCTCCTATGAAGCTCTGGGGCCTGGAGCATGTGAATTTTGTTTAGGTAGAGAGGGAGGTGGAGATACGAACTTCCTGTTATCCTCCATCTCAGATATGGCTCTTTTTGTATTCATCATTTTCTCAGTTGCAATCTCAATGTTCCCATAGACAGCGCCAAAATGATAAGGTTGAAGGTCGTATTTAGTGAATAGGGTTGTGTTTAGGCTAATTCGATTAGGGAGATCGAATGATCCAATAGCAATATTCTTCGAGGTCTGTTATCTACAACAAATAGCGAACGCCAAACTAGCTGAGGTGCCCTCAGTGAAGGCACTCCGATGCTTAAGTTAGTTCTAGTTGAAATAAGGTAATTGAATAGAAAAGTAAGAGCATGTAGTGTATATGGTATTACTTAGAGTGTGGTTGACAGTGAGGTATTTATAGCTTTCTTTTGGTGAATGATATATCTAAGATGCCCCTATTAGGTGTAAAGGGCTCTTGTCCTTGCCTGGGGGTTAATGGTCATTTCCAATCCCAATATTATTCTAGGTGGCATTATCTCCTGTTTTCCAGGATGAATAGTACTTTGGGTAAGCTTCTCCCTGCAAGAGTTGGTGGTAAAGTTGGTACTGGGCAGCACACGCCATTAATGTAGATGCATGTTGTTTGTCAGAGCATTAAATGCAGCATGGATATGAGTTGGCACCGAAGTGAGCGCTTTAGTTGACAATCATCGAACAGATAAGATAGCCAACTAGAGGGATGGTTGAATGGAAAAAGTGGTTTAAAGCCTCCAATTGGGTATGGTCGAGAGCAATCCATTCAACCAAATAGTTGTGGTCTAGTAATCCGGCCTAGCTGAGTCCAGAAGCGCTATTGGGCTGCGCATGTTAAGTGGGCCTAGGGTGCTTCTCTGAGGTCGATAATTTGTTGGGTTGGGTCTGCTGAGTTATCTCATATCACTAGTGCCACTAAATATTTGTATCATTTTTTTTAGGTGACACCATAAATAAATATGAATGATATTTTTTAAGTAAAATTAGTGGTACTATTTAAATGCCTTCTAATTATATTTTTGTTGTCATTTTTAATCAAATGCAACTATTTTATGTTATCTAATAATTAGATGCCACTAAATATTTCACTACAGCGACAATTTTTTTACTATCACTATATTATTTTTATGTGACATTACACCATAAATGTCACTAAGTTAGTGCCATTAATTAAATACTTTATGATATTTTTTTCAAACAACACCATAATTACATATTAATGGTATTTTTCTAAAAAAAATAGTGACACTAATTTAATATTTTTGAAATACATTTATCTTTGCATTTTCAATCAAAGGTCACTATTTTATTTATTATTTAATAATTACATGCTACTAAATATTAAATTATAGTGGCATTTCTTTACAACTATTACTATAATACTCTTTTGTGTTATTATATTATAAAATATCACTAAGTTGGTGCCGCTAAATGCCTATTTTGTTGTAGTGAATGACGCATGGGCTTTACCATTTTCTAAAAATGTCTTTTATAAAGTAAAATAAATAAATAAATTATTTTAAAGTAATAATAAGGTTAGTGATTTTGCATCTTTAATGAGGTTGGCTGAGCAAACTTACTAGACAACAAAATGAATTAATCATTTGAAGATTTTATTTACAGCACAACCATATGAATGAAAAATTGAAAATGCTTCTAACTAAAATACAAGTATTAAAACTCATTCAACTGTATTTCAATCAACAATTCAATTCCTAAACATTACAAGAAGGTAAACAAATTAATTGAAGTTAAGAAAGAAATAAGAATCCCTAGTATCCTATTATTCTTTGGTAGATAAGTTTCTTTTTTTTTTTTTGAGTTGAAAAATGTAGAAATAACAAGAGTAGTTGATTTTTTTTTAAAGCTAAAAGAGGTGGGAAAAAGTGAAAATGACAAGAATAACCTTTTCTTCGGCCACATAGTATGCCAGAAATTATATTTGGGGGACAAAGTATTCTAGTAACTCTAAGTTGAAAAGTTGAAGAGGCTTTAAATCATCTTTGGAGGGTAATATGTTAAAATGATTAAATTTAGGAGGTGGAATGTTGTTTACCCAAATAAATATACTACAACTATATACGTGCATGTATATTGCATGCATCTACATCAACATTTATTAGCTATGCGCTTTTTTGTGTACTAATAGTACTTTATTAGTTCCAGGCCACTTTTAGTGAGCTTTCTATGGTCAGGTAGGTATTGTACCTATTTGACTTTTTCAAATCATAGGATTATTTTAAGTCAATTTATATCATCCAAAAGGTATAAATATGAAATAGGGTAAAAGACAAATTTGTCCTTACACGAAAGATGAAGACCAAAAAAGAAATCGCTAGTCAAACTAGCAACAACTCTAGCTTTCTCTTATTCAAGATTCTGCCAAGACAAATAGCCATTACATTTTAGTAATAAATGCATTTACTTAAATATATTATTTCTTATTATTATGAGGTACATTAATAAATAAATTGTAATGATTGTAAAAATATTTAATTAAAAGAAAAAAAATCAAGTAATCGCTATCTCTTATGGCTACTAGTTGAAATAAGAAATACATTTATTTAAATACATTATTTCTTATTATTATGAAACACATTAACAAATAGGGTGTAATGACTATAATAATATTTAAATAAAATAAAAAAAATCAAGTAATCGCTATCTAATATGGCTACTAATTGTAGTAAGAAAAGTATTTATTTAAATATATTATTTTTTTATATTATAAAATACATTAAAAAGAAAATACCCACTTAATCGTTATCTAAGATAAAGAAACGTTAATATGTACATATATGTTGCAAGAATTTTTTTAATTAAAAAAATTACATCCAGTACATCGTCACTTGATTTAGCATCTTGTTTTGCGTAAATAATTACATTAATTTAGTTGCTTAACGAAAAGGCGATTTAGTTTAAGCAAATTCTTTCCCCCAATTTCGCAAACAAGTATATATTTAACATATTTTACATTTTTTCCCATAAAAAGTTAAATGGGACAGCGACATCATCTACATTGCCCTCTAATTAAAAATATATATATATTTTTAGTTAAATCGCTATTCATCGTAGCGGCATTATATATGTGTAATCAATTTTTTTTTGTGTGTGTGTGTAACTAATATATATGCTAAAAGGCTGTTTTTCCTTTAAGAAATATACAAAGTACATTTCTTGGAAAGAAATTTAAAAATTTCCTAGTATTTTTTTGTTAGAAAAGGTAAAATTTGTCAATATACTTTTTTATGTGTTGTTAATATCAATATGTCAATCTTACTAAATTTTGAATAATATCTTTCCATTGGTGATTTTGATCAGATAAGTACGAGACTACCTTATCGTAAAAAATCCTACTTTCGACGCTATACCAAAATGGCATTGAAACACTTGCGGGCGGGAGGTGCCTTACTTCAAAAGCACTTTCCACCAACATCCATATTTATTATAAAGGCTTCATATTTATAATTATACTTTTATATAAATAATATATATACCATTTATTTCTTTTTAGTATGTTTTCGAATTCTTCTTCTTCTTCTTCTTCTTCTTCTTCTTCTTGTTTTTTTAATACTCTTAACTACTAAATTATTTTCCTCTAATAATTTTTTTCAAATTATTTACTCGTTTCTTCTTCTTTTATTTTATTTCATTTTAATTTTTTCCTTTTATTTATTAGAAATTATAATAACATATAAAAAAGTACTATTATAAAATATTAGTATACTCGATCTTATATTAAAAACATCTCTCTTTTCTCTTTTTCTTTTCCTTTTTTCTGTTTTCCCCCTCTTAGTAAATGGAAGAATGCCATTCAACTATATACAGTAGTAATTAATATTTTTGTAAAACAATTGTGTCCTTGTTAACCTGTTCATCACATAATTTTTAAGAAGTAACAGTACTAGTGATGAGGTTGAAAGTTGTATTTAGTGAAAAGGGGTGTGTTTGGGCTAATTCAACCAGGGAGGTCGAATGATACAACAATAATATTTTTTAAGGCCTTAGATTTGCAACAACAGTGAATGTCAAACTAATTGAGTTGCCCTCGGTGAAAGCACTTTGACGTTCAAGTTAGTTATGGTCAAAAGAAGATAATCGAACAAACGATAGAAGCGTATAGTATATTTTGCATTATCTAAAGAGAGGCTAGCAGTGAGATATTTTATAGTCTTCTCCTGGTGGATGATTTGTCTAAGATGTCCCTATCAAGTGTAGAGGGCTCTTATCCTTGTCTGGGTGTTATTGGTCATTTTCAATCTAAGTACTATTCCAAGTGGCCTCATTTCCTGATTTCTAGGATGAATAGTACTCTAGACAGGTGCCTCCCTATCAAAGTTGGTGGCAGAGACTGTACCAAGTGTCACGCCCTATTAATGTGGAGGTATGTTACTTGTCAGAGCATTAAATGCAACAGAAATACGAGTCAACACCAGAGTGAGCACTCTGGTCGACAATCATCGAATAAATAAGGTGGTCGTCCAGAGGGATGGCTGAATGGATGAAGTGGCTTGAAGCCTCCTGTTAGATGCGGTTGAGGGTTATCCGCTCAACCAGATAATTGTGGTCGAGTGATTTTAGCCTAGCTGGCTCTCGGAGCGACGTTGGACTTTGCATGTTAAGTGTGCTTGAAGGCCTTCTTTGAGGTTGAAAACTTGTTGGGCTATCCTAGATCATAAGTCCTCCCGACTCGTAGTCTTGATCAAGCTCGTTGGCGAGCAGGAGTAGGGAGTAAATAACTAAACAATAGCTATGGCAGTTACAACAATTTTATGGTGGTTATGCATATTCAACTAGGGTTTTGTCCTCTTAACTAGGATTTTTGAATACTTAATCAGGGTGTTTAACGATTTTCTCTCATTTAATGCTCCAGTTACATCACAGAATATGAAGTGCCAAGGGGCGGCAGTGTAATTATTACTGTCGCTTGGGTTCCCTTGTCCATATGCTTATAAATATAGGGGTAGAGACATCCATTTACACTTTTGCTGATATTATTCTTAGTCGAGTTCTTGACTTCCAAGATTTTTACACCCTTTCTGTGCTTAGAGTTTTTAGGATATCCACTATAAGTTCTTTTGCCCATTTGTGTTTTTTTTCATTTTTTTGTGCAAAGATGTCTAGTGCTTCAGATAGTGAAAACACTAGGTTTGAGGGTGTAGCGTTTCAAGGGAAAACTGGGATTGAAAGTATGTTTGAAATAACCCGTGAGAGTAGTTATGATAGCTCGTCGAGCGATAGCTCGAGCAACTTAAGCACTGAGAGGGCTGCGTCTAGGGGTGAGGCTAGTTTGAGTGAGGTACCTATATCACACAGTTGACTATTCACATCAGACCACTATACTAAACTAGTCTTTAAAATATCCCTAGTCGACCTAGTGTGAATTAGAGAGATGTACCATATCCTTGAAGAATACGAGCTTTTGGTGCCTAAGGCTCGGGGTAGGATGCATAATGGTGTTCGAAGAGGGGTTAAAGTGTGGCCTTAGGTTTTCTTTAGCCCAAGAAATAGTTGACCTTCTGATGGAACTCAAGGTCTGTATAACCTAACTTATTCTCAACTATTTCACCACTCTTTATAGTTTCACTGTGCTAATGCACATGTTCGACAAGCCTGCCTCCTTGGCCAACTTTTTAAACTTATTTCATTTATTGATGTCTCAGAAGTTGGGTAGTATAGAAGAGTCTCACTTCTATCATTTGACAACGTGCTCGTGTCGAAAGTTCTTAGAAGCTTTTTTTCCCTATTACGGCCAAGAGTGGAAAAAATACTTTTTTTATGTTTGAGGACCTAGAGGTTTTAACATTTCGAGGGGGTGGTGGAGAGGGCATATAGAGATGCCAAGAAACTAAACACCTAGTTGGCCAAACACCTTTATCAGGGATCTGGTCAAATTTGGGCATATAGAGGCCTCAATGTTAACCGAATAGAGGTGTTTGGTGTTGGCTGGCTTATCACCGGTTGAGCTTGACTTACCCATGGGCAATCAGCTAAGTAGTGATCTTTCTCAATTATGTTAACTATGATTTTTTCTGCTTAATTTTCTCTGTTTAATTTTTTCTGCTCTATTGTGATTGATTTATTTTATCTTTATCAACAGATCGAGAAGAAGTATTGGCCTGAAGTTGACCAGAGGCTCAAGCTAGAGCATTAAGGAATGAGAAGTACTATCGATCGACTGCTCGATGAGAGGCCCCAATAGAGCCAGCTGCCTCAACCCTATCAACCACTGCTCCTATCGTGCCCCGAATTGTATAGATGTTTGAGCCTTGATTCGTTCAACCAAAAGAGCCTGTGAGAAGCAGCCCCACGAGTTGGGGTAAAAGGTAAATGATCGAGCAGGGAGGCTCCGCGCCCAAGAGAACAATGGGTGATAAGGGGAAACGAAAGGCAGTGATAGGCTACGACTTGTTTGGTAAATGAGGAGATGGGGTACTATTTCAAATTTCTCGATTGCAATCTCCCCATTTTGGGTCTGACCCTACCATGGAGTTAACCAATTCAACCTCCATCCTTCAGGGGGGATAATAGGCGGTGACGCCCTCAAATGAATGATAACTGGGTTGTTCTCCTTGGATCAGCACAAATTGATAAACCTAAATTATGTTGGGGCACTCAGGGCTTTAGCTTGTCACTGTAATATGGTAAGTGGGAGGTTGACTATTTCTCATTGAATTCTTTTTTGAAAAAGTACTATTCACTAACATTCTGTATTTTAGGTGGGCCAACTAGGATACAACCTCTACCGCCGATTGAAATTGGCCTTTGCTAATCGAGAGGAGTTGCAAATGGGAAGGGATGCCAAAACCCTTAAGGTTTAGCTTGAGTCCTACCAGCTCCAATTCAATTAGTTGGCAAAAGAGATGGCCGAGCTCAAGGAGCAGTTGAACTCCAAGGATCAACAACTTGCACAGGCAGTGGAGAAAAAGAGTCAAATGGACTCCGTACTAAAAAAAAATGCACTTAGACTTGTAGGTAAGCTACACCTCAGGTCGAGTGACTGGTCATGTAGATGCGCTCGAGGAGGCTCGGGAGGCCTTCTCTCGATAACTACTTATCTTGTAGCACGAGGTGGTGGAACAGTTCATATTGAGCACAGCCTTCCAGGATGCAAGCGTAATCATGTCAATCGATAATGCTTGTGATGCGTTCCACAAAGTGATCAAGCTGCTCGAGTGCCTGGGCTATGCTTTTTAGCCCTGTGACAAGACTAAAATAAGCCATGCTCTCAATGATAATTTGCAACCTTACCTCAAATCTGAGGAGGAAGGTGGGGTTGATGGGGCTGGGGAGAAAGACACCATGATAAATATCTTTGCTGAGCCAATAACTAAGAAGTAAAAGAAACAGGCTAAGGTCAAAGCCAGGCTGAATGAGTTGGTGAGCGAATTTGCTTTCGTTGAGGACCTTGCTATCCAACTAAGGGATGAGAAGGTCGATGTAATGCAATATATGCTGCAATCGATTAACTTTATGAGCAACGTCGTAGGGCCTTCTCGACCTCCTCAAGCGATTCATCTACTTGTGTTTGCACTGCTGGACCCGACTCAAACTGGTCGAAAGGTGACCAAGCTAGGTCCAGCTAAACTTGATCCTGGAGCTTGATGCTATTTTTTTATTTTTTTCTTTTTTTCTTTTTTATTTTTGTAATAGAACTGTAATAAATATGTTGATAAATGAAAATTCTTTTCCATCATCTGCGTTGTTGAATGAAATGAGTTTAATATTTTTTGTCGAATGCAACTTTATTATCACGATAGTATTGGTGAATAGTTGACAACCTAGTCAGTTATCAAGATAGTTATCAAAAAAATCCAATGACTTTGTCATCAATTTTGCTTAATACTGAGAAATGCAGGGTTTCACCAAAATCCATCATTACAGTCGATTTCCATTATTTCATAGTTGACTTGTTCATTGACTACTAGGTTGATTATTTAGTTTGGGCTACAAAGCCTTGAGTTTGTAGCGAGTAGCTATTTTGAGTTGACGGCGTGGTCGATTTAGGACTTTGGTTTGGCCATGTGAATCAGCTTTTGTGCCAATGTTGGGGTCGACACAAGACTTAAGTAACAACATGAAATTGCTTATTCGTCTACTACGAGGTCAATTTAAATCTTGAGTGGTAGTGTGAAACTGCTTATTCATCGACTGTGGGGTCAAATTAAATCTTGAATGGCAATGTGAAGCTGCTTATTCATCAATTGCAGGATTGACTTAAATCTTGGAATGATGCAAGGTAGATACGACTGTGACAATGCAAACCAATGATGGCAGTGTTGTTGAAACTTTATTCATATCACAAAATATGAGAACGATTACAATACAATTCTCAGATGTAGAATTTTCTCAAGTTGATGTCGTTCCACAGGCGAGGGAGTTCATCCCTATCCATATTAGCAAGCTTGTAGGTATTATGCTTTGACACTTTTACCACAGTGTAAGGTCCCTTCCATTTTGGGTTGAGTTTGCCAACGTTCTTAGAGACTTCTACCTTTTTGAGAATAAGGTCCCCAACCTTAAAGCAACGCAGCTTGACCCCTTTGTTATAGTTTTTAACTTGTAGTGTTGTATAGTATTGTAAGCTTCTTGCCTACGCTTATCGATAGTCTCAAGTTCGAGCTTTCTTTTTGATGTGTTTCTGAGTGGATAGAAGTGAATAACTTGAGCAGTGTGTTGAATGAGTATTGAGGGGATGACTGCCTTGAACCCGTAGACCAGACTATAAGGGTTGTGACCTGTGTCTATTCGAGGAGTTGTCCTGTATGCCTATAGCACTCATGAGAGGTTGTTTGCCCAGTTTGAGCTAGTATCCTATATCTTGGCTTTCAGATAGTTGAGAATTATTCTATTTGTTACCTCCGTCTAGCCGTTCAATTGTGGATTGCCCACTGAAGTAAAGTGCCAGGTGATCCCCAAGGCTTCATACCAACCTCTGGTACTCCTACTGTGGAATTGAGTCCTATTATTTGAAATAAGGATCTTAGGTAGGCCAAAATAGTAGACAATATTTTTCTAGATGAAGCCCTTGATGGCAGTATCTATTATCTTCGGAACAGCCTCATCCTCGATCTATTCAGTAAAATATTCGACTGCATAATTATGAATTTTTACTGGCCAGTTGATTTTGGCAACAAACACAAAATGTCGATCTTCTACTAGTTAAACGATTAAGAAATTTGGACATTGACCATGGGCATGGCGGGTAAATGTGGCAGGTTTGAATGGACCTAGCATAATGTACACTTTCGAGCAAAATCTACTAAGTCCTTCAATGATGTTGGTCAAAAAAATCCATACCTGATTATTTTGTGCACAAGGAATCTTCCCCAAAATGGTTGCCACATATGCTTGTGTGGATATCTTGTAATACTTCAAGAGCTTGGTTGGGATTTAAGCACCTCAAGGGCCGTCCAGAGATTGACCTCTTACACAATTGGCCATGCTGGTCGAGCACGAACTTGGCAACTTGTCCTCAAAGGTGTCGAGCCTCACTCTTGTCCACGAGAACTGTGCCATGGTTCAAGTAAAGTTTGATTAGATCCAGCCAAGAGGGGATTGTCTCCTCGATACTTCCTACCAGGTTTATCTCGAATTAGCCGATTGATGCCTATCGAAAACCAAAAATATTATTGTCCTATCTCTCATACACCTAATTGAGCTAGGAAATTTTGACAAGGCATCTACATGGTCATTTGTCGATTGAGGTACTTGACTAAGAGTAAACTTTTTGAATGACTGCTACAGTTTTCTAATCTTAGCTAGGTATTGGCTCATTGTGGAATCTTTAGCTTCAAAATTTCTTTCAATCTATTTTACCACCAACTGAGAGTCTATAATGGCAACTAGGTGTTCAACTCCCTGATCAAGCGCCATCCTCATTCTAGTGAGGAGTGCCTCATACTCTGCCTCATTATTTATGACTACATAGTCTAATTTTATTGCAAAATTGTATTCCTCTACTATTGGGGATAGGAGAGCTACTCCTACTCCCCCTCCAAATGTGGTCGATGATTCATCAATATGCAAAGTCCAAACAAGAGGGGCTTCGCAATTTTTCTCCAGTAGGTCAGTTCACTTGACGATAAAGTCTGCCAAAACTTATGCTTTGATGGTTGTTCTTAACTGAAAGGTAATGTCGAATTTTTCTAATTTAATGGCTTATTTGGTTAGGCTCCCAAATGTGTCTAGCTTTTACAACACTTGCTTTAGTGGCTGGTTGGTCAACATTATAATGGCATGAGATTGGGAGTATGGACGCAACTTCCAAGCTACAGTGACCAGTATAAAGGCAAATTTCTTGATCTTCAAGTAATTATGCTCCAATCCTTGGAGTAACTTACTGCAATAATAGATTAGTCAATAGCTACCATTTCTAGTCAAGACAAAGATCGAGCTAATCGATGCTTCAGAGATAGCTATGTATATCTGAAGTACTTCTCTCCCAGTTCAAGTTTTGCAAGCATAGGGAGCGAGGACAAGTGCTGCTTCAACTCGACCAGTGCTTATCACATTGTTCACTCAACTGGAAACCTAATTTCTTAGCATTTATGATAATTTTGAAGAAGGGCAAGCTCTTGTTTTCCAATTTTGTGATGAATCTGCCTAAGGTGATGATCCTCCCAACCAGCCTCAATACATCTTTGACTATTCAAGGATGAGCGATGTTAAGAACAGCTTGAATTTTCTACGAATTGGCCTCAATGCCTTTTTGACTAACCATGTAGCCCAAAAATTTACATGCATGGACCTCAAATGTACACTTGTTCGGATTTAGCTTTAGACTAAATGCTCTCAAAACTGCAGTATGATCAAGGTCGAGTAAATGGTCCTGGGATTTTTCTATCTTTACAATTATGTCATCGACGTATGCCTTCATCAACTTGCCAATTTTATTTTTAAACATTAAGTTGACCAATCTTTGGTAAGTTGCTCCTATATTTTTAGCCCAAACGACATGACCAAAAAGCAATATACCCCATTGGGAACAACAAAAGAGGTTTTATCTCTATCCTCTTGAGTCGTGAATATCTTATGGTAGCCTTGAAATGCATCCTTCATGCTCAACAATTCACAACCAGCGGTGGAGTCTACTAATAAATCTATTTATGGCAGAGGGTAAGGATCTTTAGGGCATTCTTTATTTAAATCTATAAAATTATTACACATACGCCATTGTCCCTTAATTTTTGGGATGAGTACAACATTACAAATCCGATAAGGATATTGAATTTCTACAATATAGCATGTGTGTAAGAGTTTCCTGACCTCTTCCTCGATGATTTGAGTCCTCTCGGCATTGAATGTCTTCATTTTCTATCTGATCAATTTGTATGAGGGGTTAATGTTAAGGCAGTGTACGATCACATTTAGGTCAATTCCCTAGAGGTCGAATGTTTTCCATGCAAAGATGTCAATATTTCTTCTCAGGAAATTAACCATAAGGTACTCCAGGTAGGGACCCATATTTATTTCGATGCGAGTTGTCTTGTTGGGGTTTTCTTGTTCTAGCTTGATAGTTTTAAATTTCCTAACGGGCTCCACCTGGGTATCCTCTAACTTTCTCTTCTTATTGGCTTGAATTTTCTTGGGTTTTGCTACAGAAATATCCCCCAAGGTCTTCAATTGTGGTCGAGTCTTCTGCTTACTTGACTCGATTGAAATGCTATATCACTTCCAAGCCTCTTTGATGTTGCACAATAGCTCACTTGTGCCTGCTAAGGTCGAGAATTTAATCTTCATGTGGTAGGTCGACACAATGGCACAAAAATTATTTAGGGTTGGTTGACCAATGATAACATTATAAGCAAATGGGGCACAACCACCAGATAGTTAACCATCAATGTCCTTCTTCGAGGCATCTCCCCAAATGATGTAGATAGATTGATGGATCCTTCTAGAATAATTTTTGACACCCCAAACCCGACCAAAGGGGTTCGCACAGGCTCGAACTTCAACTGCCCCATGTTTATTCTTTTTAAGATGGAGAGAAAGATGATGTTGGTTGAGCTGCCGTTATTGATCAAAACCTTCTTCACTTCAAAGTTGACAATCTCCACAGAGACTACTATAGGACAATCAGTTTTGTGGTCAATATTCTTTCCCTCGAGGTGGGCTAAGTTGCTATTAGTGAAGGAAATGGGCTTTGCACTCTTCGATAAATGAAATATTATTTCGATCAATAAGGCTTTGGTCGACTCCAACCTCCTTTAAATTTGCCTTCTAACTGATTTTAACTCCCCCCAATAGGACCTCCCATGATCATATCAATGACTCCTCGAATAGGTGGGTGATTTTTGTTGGTAGGTTTCTTTCATTTGTCTTCTCTCCTTAGGCTAATCGGCATTTCTCTACAAGGAGTCCAATCGATTTTATCTCCTTCGACCTGCGCATCCACAGCTATATATTTCTGAAGATAGACAAGTGAGTCTTTCAATCTCATCTTGGAGGTTGAAGAATTTGTCAATGTCATGCCCCTTCTGTTTGTGGAAGTGGCAGTACTTCTTTAATTTTTTCATCACTTCAGTCTTCGTCAGCTTCCTCAATTTTTTGAGGAAATTATCATGTTGAATGGTGAAATGGACCTCTCTCCTTGGAATGTTCAATAGGGTGTATTCATGGAAGCATTTTATTGGACATCGACCTCTTTTTCTGTGTTTTTGGTTGTCTCTCTTCTTTTTCTTTTTATCGACCTCAGAGGCTCCAAACTTAAGCTTTTTCATCTCCTCTTGGGTTATAAACCTCTCCGTCAGGTCAAGTAGTTCCTCTATTGATCTGGGCCGCTCACACATCAATGCATTAGCGCATTCCTTATGTCTGAGTCCCAAGAATTGCACATCGATCAAAAACTTAATCTTGGGGTTATCTATTTTGAGGACCTCCATGTTGAACCTCATGAAGAAGTCCTGGAAGGACTCCCCCTCATTCTGCCTGATGGTATGGAGGTGGGTGTGGAGGAGTTTTGCGTTTCTGCAACTGGTGAACTGGTGTAAAAACTTATCACAAAGCTGGTTATAGGAGTATATCGATGAGGGCTCTAGCTTTACAAATCAATCGAGTGCAATGCCCTGAAAGATTATTACCAATATCTTGGCATGGATATACGTCTAAAAGCCCTCAGGATTGGGCGCTCTCTCAAAATTTCTCCTCAAAATCTCATCGAGCATCTGTTTAGTTGTTGAACCTGATAGGAGACTTTTTCCCACTCCTCTTGATCAACCTAGGTGGCATTTTGATCAAAATAAGGCCTCACACGCTTAACCCTATCATGTTGTAGGGCTCGAATAGGTCGAGCCACGAGGTCTACGGATTCTTCCATTTTTTCATGGTAGTCGTGTCTAGATCGTTTGACCCTATCACACTGCAGGGCTAGATGGGGTTGAATGTGATGGTCAATGGAGTCAGCGATTTCCTTTTTTAGCTCTGGTAGCCCCCTCTCTCCCTAAGGGCATCATGGATTGGCTTCACGTCTAGTTGGTGGTCGCTTGGACTCTTGGCAACTACGACTATCCCTAGGGGATCTTTTTTTCGATGGAGGCAATTATGGGGTGGCACTGCCAACTAGAGCTGGTACGGTGGTGTGTATGTTTAATGTGGTGGAGAGTTTGGTAGAAATTTGAACAAAGATTTGCTCGCTTATCAAATACATCAATTGGGGCGTAGTTAATGTCACAACTTGCTCTTTAGGGTCGCTGGGGCCTGGAGCATGTGAACCTTGCTAGGGCGGGAAGGGTGGTGGAGATGCAAACCTCATGTTATCCTCCATCTTGGATGCGGCTCTACGTGTGTTCACCATCTTTCAGTTGTAATCTCAAGGTTTCCCACAAATGGCACCAAAATGATGAGGTTGAAAGTTATATTTAGTGAAAAGGGGTATGTTTGGGCTAATTTGACCAGAGAGGTTGAATGATCCAACAGTAATATTTCTCAAGATCTGAGATTTGCAACAACAGCAAACATCAAATTAGCTAAGGTACCCCCGGCAAAGGTACTTTGACGCTTAAGTTAGTTTTGATCGAACGAAGATAATTGAATAGAAGATTAGGTGCGTATAATGTATTTTGGATCACCTATAGAGTGACTGGTAGTGAGATATTTATAATATTTTCCTAGTAGATGTTATATCTAAGATGCCCTTATCAAGTGTAGAGGGCTCTTGTTTTTGCTTAGGTGTTATTAGTCATTTCCAATCTGAATACTATTCTAGGTGGCCTCGTCTCCTAGTTTTCAGAATGAACAATACTTTGGGCAGGCGTTTCCTTATCAAAGTTGGTTGCAGGGTTGGTGGCAAATTTGGTTACAGAGCCTGTACTGGGTGTCACGCGCCATTAATGCAGAGGTATGTTACTTGTCAAAGTATTAAATGCAACAAGGATATGAGTCAACACTGAAGTAGGTACTCCGGTCAACAAATCATCGAATAGATAAGACGGTTGACCAGAGGGATGCCCAAACGGATGAAGCAGCTTGAACCCTCCCGTTAGATGTGGTCGAGGGCTATCCGCTCGACCAAAGGACTGTGGTCAAGTGATTCCGGCCCGCCTGGCTCTAGAAGTGACGTTGAGCTGTGCATGTTAAGTGGACCCGGAGGCCTTCTTTGAGGTCGAAAATTTGTTGGGCTATTCCACATCAACTAGTAACAAATTAAAACTCATTTCTTCTTATTTTCTTTTAGGCATTCGATGGTAAATAATTAAATATACTGTACATCTAAGTTACTAATTAAAAATGGAGCAAAAATAAAAAAAGAAAAAGATACTAATTAACAATGTGGCAAAGAAGCAATATAAATTACTTGGGATGGCCGAATAATTTATTGACATTTGTGAATACTAAAAAATGCTGAGCAAATTATATATATAGTGTTATTGAGCTTGCAATCCTTCCAATATTGTTTAATGTAGTTGGAATTTTTATTCTTCATATTTCTTAATCCCATTAATTCTGAATTGATTTCTTAGAGAGAGAAAATTTAATGCTTTTATCTGATTATTGATTATTAAGTTTTAAGGTCCTCAGTTAAATTGACGATATGCTTCATTTTATAAATGAATTAAATGTGAATAAAATTATTTTGGGTATTTGTTTATAAATTAGGTTTATTATTATACATGCATGAAATAATTTAGAATATCACTATAGCATTAATTTCTCTTGACTTAAAAAACTGCTTTTTTTTGATAAAGTTTGTTTTTGTCCTTCTATTGGTGGAGTTTAGCAATAAAAAAAGGGGAGGAAAAGAAAGAAAGAAAGAAAAATATGCGGGAGAAAAGGCGATAAATTCTTAAACTATTTTTTTTTTCTAGGCGTCTATCAAAACCATTTTAAAGGTGGAGATTTTTTTCTTTTTCAAGAATTAACATGAATTCTGTTTTATCTAACAAGGGAGCATTTTTGTACATTTACGAAATAAAAAAGAAAATAAAGTGTAATCCCCATAGAGACCATTTACAGTCCGACGAATAATATTGTTGCCTGTCAGATATTTTCAAGTTGACCTATACACATTCCCCAAATACAGTTGGTCAGGCAATTACTTTATTAAAAGGAAAGCTGGCTTGTCATTCATTGTTCATTGTTACATATATTTTGACCAATTTTCTTTTCTTTTGCAAAAAAAAATTATGAGAGCGGCATAACAAAGCTGAAGCAATGGATCCTTCAGCACATTAAACGAACACAATCGAATGCGAGTTAATTATGGGAAAAAGTATATACGATATTGTATGCGTGCCTGTTAATTTGCAGACAGTGGGAATATAATAAAAATTATATATCAGAAGTCTATCAATCAATGACAATAGAGAGAACTGAATAAATTCCAACTTTTCTTCCACAACCATCAACTTATAATATTTGAGGATGAAAGATGTTCAATATTGATTGTGGACTGCGGTTGGGAGAAAAAGTTGCTGAATATTACCTAACCTACTTTACCTTAATTATATTATTATAAGGGATTCCATATTTCGTTCATGAATTCTGGAATTTAATATATATATATATAAAGTAAATAATGTTCAATTTTATTTTAAAAATATTTATTAGTAATAATGATGTGGATAAATTACTCTTAATTCTTTTTGTCATTTCAATAATCTTTATATATATAATATACTATAAAAATGAGCTATTTTATTATTAGTAGATCAACACTATACTAATTGATTTTTCGGTAACTTAATATCAAATGATGGTAAGTATTCAATATAAATTTGTGTGTGCATGTGTGATATTTCATATTAATTTTTGTATTTATCTCTCTTTATATATATATATATTAGTTTATGTATGTAAAATTATTTTCAATTGGTTTTTTAAAAGTAATTTTATTAATTTTCATATGTTTAATATTTACACTTCTATAGATCCAATTATAATTTACATATAAACCAACTATATTTATATTATTGGTTCGAATTATATTAGATTATAAATCATGTTATTAAAGTAACATATTAATTTCAAATAAAATAAAATGATGGCTAATTTATTTTAAAAATAATAATTTTGAAATTACATATATTAAAGAATTTTAAATCTTAGAAAATATGATACAATTGTTGTTGCCTTTGATTATCTAAGAACAATTGTTAAGTTCTTATATAATGTGGCTAATTTGAGCATGTAAATTTTTTTACTTAAGAAATTTAGGCATTAAATCTATAGTCTTGACATTTTTTGCATTTCGAAATGGTAAAATTTTCTATAACTCTCTCTACGTTTAGTTTGAAAATTTTTACCTTAATTTAACATTTTTCTAAATTATATTGTATTCCATAATTTGTTGTTTTAACTAAGTTAAGTTCCTTAATTTAAGCTCATTATCCCTACAAGGAATATATATACTAAAAATAACCAAACATGTGATACACTAATATTTAGATGTGACAATTTTCAACACGATAAGATAACTCGACACGAGTTCAACACGAAAAAATTGGGTTTGGGTCAATCGATTTTAGTTTTGGGCCCAATAAGGTCAACACAAATACCAACTCGAAAAAAATGAGTTGGGTTGGATTAAATTTCAAGTTACACGAACAACCCAAAATTTAATTTTAGATCACACGATAACCCAAACCCACTTGAACCAACTTGACCAAACTTGAATTAAACAAATAAATTTAAATTTTTTAGGAGTAAAAATATAAAATTACAAAATAAAACTTGAAATTTTAAGCTTTAGATTTTCCAGTCTTATTTATTTTCCCAAACATATAGGATGGATGAATATAATTTTATACTATTTTTAATGGTTATTTTTTGGTATCTAAGCGGACATGAAAGTTATTCTGCAAAGAGGTGAATTGTACTATAAATTTTTCTTAAGCCTTATGCAATACAAGATTTTGCATATATAAATAGACAAAAATTCTTTCTATTGAGAGGCTATAAAAATTCAAAAGACTCAAGTAAGTTTTTTTGATAAATTATGTGTCCAATCAAAATACTTGTTTACTTATTTACTTGATGGAATATTTTTATTGATTTATGTGCTACTTAATTGAATCAATATAAAATAAAGAAATTTTAAGAAGCTAAAAGAGACAATTTGATTGGTACAAAATATACAAAACTAAAGAGAGTGAATGAATAAAATTTAAAAAAAATATGATATTTTTAAAAATAAGTTACTTTATATTTTAATATTTTTATAATGCTAAGAGATACTACAAAATGAAAGGAACAAAAAGTCCTAAAATTAATATATTATGTGTTTCAATTAAAATTTTTTAGAAAGCTAGTATTGTGAATTCATGATGAGAATTCCGTACTCCTATTTTAATTTATTAATAATCAAGAATAGATAAAATTAAAAAATAAAAAAGCCAAAAAAATTCTAAAATTTAAAACAAATGTTTAAAATAATTATTTAAAATCAAATTGGTAGGTTGGATTGTGTGGATTTGAGTTGGTGAGTTGACCTGATTGAAGTCAGGTCAACCAGAACCCAACCTAATATGATTCAGATCGGGTTAGGGTTCAGTATTTTCAGGTTGTTATCTAGTTGGGTTAGATTAGGGTTGAGAAAATGAATGTTATACCCAATGTTTTCAAAATTGAACTGCACAATAAATCGGTGATCTTACTGATTACTAATTCAACCGATTTAACCACTGGTTGAACAGGTATGACATTATAATGATGTAATAATTATATTTAATTTCATAAATATATATAATACTTTAATATTACCAAAAAATAAAACTTTCAATTGGTATAGAAAGAATATTATTTGAAAAAAAATTCAACTTATTTATTTTTAAGTACATTTTTTATAAAATAATACTATTTCACAATTAGTCAACTATGAATAAAAATAATAATAATGTTTCACATTAATTTAAGTAGTCATTCGTTTCTTACTTCAACTCTAAGTAAAAATAAATTCTTCTACACTAAATATTCAACATAATTTAAGAGAAATTAAACAAAATAAAATAACAAATTAAACATAATCATTCACATATAACTACCATTTCATTAAATTTTAAGAAAATAAATTCATGTTTCAAAAAATTACATGCCCAAAATCTTTAATCATTATTTTCAACTCATAGTTTCTCTTTTCATTTTTACTTTTTCTACTTTTTAAAAAAAATTAAATTTTATTAAAAAAAAAAAAAGAATTGGTTGAACCAGTCCAATTTTAACTAGTTTTCAATCGATTTTGACCAGCACTGATTTTTATACTTCAACCGGACCAAACTGGCCTCTGGCCACCTGTCCAATTGGTCAGACTAGCCGATATGGTCTAGTTTTCAAAACCTTGGGTATACTCTTATTTCAACCAAACCCAAACCCACCCGATCCACCCAAATTGCCATCCCTGCTAATATTTGAAGGTACAAATATATATATTTTTTTTTCACCTTCATAGGATCATTTGTTTGATGAGTTAAATTCTCATTTTTTTTAATTATGCATGTACTTTATAATTTGAATATGATTTACTAATATTAATAATTTTTTATGTTTATGAGCGAGGTTCATTTACAAAAGGAATTCAAAGTCTTAATTTTATGATAAATTAAAATTTTACATTTATTTTTCTCTTTTTATCAATTTTTTTCACTTTTTTTCATCTTATAATTTTTCTTTAATATTTGATTTATTTATTTATTTTTATTGTTTTGTTAGTTCGACTTTCCGAAAAATATTTCATTAATTTACGTAATTATGAAATTTAAAAACTAGCTTTCATGCAATTTAGTAATAATTATGAAATAATATTCATGACCCACAAAACTACTTTTTTCTTATATTTATTTTGATTAATTTTATTTGTTTAAATTAATAATGGTTTATAATCTTATATTTTGTGTAGGGTGAACAATAAGTATAGTAAATTTTTTATAAAAAACAATAGTTTTTTCTTATTTTAATATTTGTAAAAATATTAATATTTAAATTACATAAATATAGTAAAATTTAAAATTTAAAATTATTATCTGCAATGTTGGGGTTAAAAGCTAGTATTTAGTGGAATCCAAATCTTGTTTGGTTACTTCATCTTCTTTTCATTGCCAGGACTAATTAGTTTTGCGATTAATTAATTGCATTTAGCTCATCTCAAGGTCAACGACATTTGATTCCCTTCAAAAATCAACAGTTTTAGGTATGTATTTACCAACTCAGGACATTTTGATATATATAATATTAATTACGTGCAATAAAGCTCTCAGCCAAACTTTAATTTGTGCGGTGGAAAAGCATTGGGTTATTCTATGGAATGGCACTCAGGATTATTGGTTTCAAGACAGAGTGATTTCTTAATGCTAACCCCCTTTTCAATAGAGTAATGTATCCAAGTTAATTTCATCAAAATTAGATGTCAACTGCACTAATGTATTTAATTGTTGTACAAGTTAAGAGCCTATTTTTTTCCCCTTTCTTGAAGAACTTGTAAAAAAAGACTTTTTAGTATATAGCTTCAAAATCTCCTCTTGATTAAATCTGTTTTCTGGATATTCTCTATTGATAAATATTATTCTAATTATAAGTTAGGATTGGAAATTATTAGAATGCCTTGAATAATTGTACGTAGTTGAGGGATATTTTGTAAGAGAATGATTCTTGGAATTGGTTTTATTTGCCTATCTTCTATTCTTTCTCTGGAAAGAGTGAACAGATGGAGAGCACCTCATTCTCGCTAGCTAGCAAAGCTAGATTTGATTTTTGTGCATCTTTAGTTTATTATTTGAAGAATAATTTTTCAAAACTTATTCTCTCTGGCTTTCTTTTGTTGCTATCTTTAATTTGTACAAAAGTACTTATTTCTATTAGGTAAAAGACAAATATTATATATGGGCTTAAGTAATATTTAATTAATTAATGAAAGGTATGGGAGGACTGATCGATCAGCTTTGAGTTTATGCCCCCAAATTGGCAAAGAAATTAACTATATATTAGTCCAAAAGCATGTGTGTGTGTATTGCAATGTGGTGTTGGAAGACAAAGAATATTCCACTAGCCAGCCAAATTAGCAGGCATGAAATAAAGCCAGGAAAGCGGCAGTTCAATCAATTTGCAAGTGCATTTGTTTTGTGGACTGTAATTTTCTAGAAAATTAACAATTCAAAAAGCAAAAACTGTATATCCATAATTGTTTAATTCTTTGCCAGTGCATTACTACTTTTCGGATGTAAATTCGAAGTTGGCTTGTTACTCCCCTGCCATTTATGGGATAAGCTCATCAGTATAAATGTAGACCAAGTATGTATACCCATAAGTGGATGTTTCATATTCATCAACCATCTCTTTGTTTCGAATTACCCAATGGCACGTATTTCATTTGGTTATGTGCGCGCGCGCACACACAAATCAATTTGTAATGTGGATGTAGATACTCTTTTTGCTCGATATAATTTCGAACTATTTACTGCTGCTTCTCCCTAATCAAATCCACTCATATTTATATTATAGTCATTAACAATAGATCAAATTTGTCAGGTTCATCTCCTAAAACAATTAAGTTCTGATCGACAACATATCTAATGAATTAATTTATTATGAATATTATTTAATTATAACTATGGAACAATGTAAATTAGCTAGAGTTGAGTAGCACAGCTTAGATGAATATCTTGTTGTATCTATGTTAATTAGGTCCAATTTAAGTATGAGGTCTTAAACTCAAACTTGTAGCCATAAGAGTCTTATTTAATTTTCTAGATCGCAAGGGTAACGGTTTTTCCCCACTTAAAATATTTAGTCAATTTTTGAGTTCCATCCATAAATTAAGAAAAGAAATACAAGCAGACGCAAGCTAAAACAAGGAAAAGGAACATGTTAGCATGAGTAAGGAAAACACCACTAAGGAGCATAAGTGGAAAATCTACGTCAAATGTTGTGTCCTGTAATTAATAACCATAAGAATTGAATTCTAAAACCTGAAGACAGCATATTTTGCTTAATAGTAGCTGCTATTAGAGAAAAAGGTGTAGGATTCCACATTTATAAATTCTGCTGCCTGCATGCCTCCCTCTACTCACTTTCACCAACACCAGCACCAGCCAAGGCGCAACCTTAGACAAGTATATACTATCTAGTAAACAAAAGAAAAAAA
>JACGDI010003348.1:95418-117909 GCA_014898725.1 Jacaranda copaia
TATGGGCCGGTGGGGGAGGATTTAGTGGTGCAGTCCTCCGTCATTCAGGCTCTCCTCTGGTTTCCTCTTCTGTTATTCCTGCTGGAATTCAGGCGTACCAGAAATATTAATAATAATAATATTAATCCTACCCAGCAGCAGCAGCAGCAGCAGCTACAACAGGTTTGTTCCATTGAAATAATGGAAGCTGGAGTCGATCATGCTAAACATGAGCGGCTGCAGGAAAATGATCATGATCAAACTAATACGTCGTCTATTAATCCTAATATTAATGGTACTGCTACTTCCACGGAGATCAGCAGCAGCGTAACCTCATCTTATAATTGCGGATCAACGATGAAGAAAGTTTGGGCAAAGCTGGCAACGAATCCAAATGCTTATGCTTGTGCACTTGGCCTCGTTTGGGCTCTCTTAGCAAAAAGGTACTTGCGTGCATACAGTTCGCAGTAGAATTACTACTATATATATATAGTATTCACTGAGCTAGCTTTATCTACAGTATTATTAACCTTTTGGGTTAATGTAAATAGGTGGAATTTTGAAATGCCAAGCATAGTGGGCGATTCGATTATGATAATGGCCAAGGCGGGAAGTGGAGTAGCCATGTTCACTATGGGTAATAATTAATAATTATTTTGAAGTACAAAATATATGTTACATATATATATATTTACAATGGTGCATTATTTATATTTATACAGGACTATTCATGGCTCTGCAAGATAAGATGATAGCGTGCGGTGTGCGATTGACCATCTACGGCATGGCGCTGAGGTTTGTGTGCGGACCTCTTGCAACGGCTGTTGGCTCTTTGGCTTTAGGCTTGCGATCCAATGTCCTTCGTATTGTTATTATCCAGGCACGTAATTATCATTTATCCTATAACTTATACATTAATCAATATTACATTTATAACTCATCCATCCATCCATCATTCTAGCCACATATACATCTCATGATTAATTAATTCTCCCAACAATATAATTAATCACAACATACATATTGAAAAAAAATATTAATTTGTGCAGGCAGCTCTACCGCAAGCAATTGCCTCATTCGTGTTTGCTCAAGAGTATGGGTTGCATGCTGATGTACTTAGCACTGCGTAAGTCCCTTTAAACAAATGTATATATATATATATATATAGATCAAATAATATTCACTCAATAAAACTACTCTAATTCTTTGTTTTCTTGATTTGTTCAATTTTCAGGGTCATTTTCGGCACAATTGCATCCCTTCCTCTCTTGATCGCCTACTATGTCATATTAGATGTTCTCCATTGATGAATGATCTCTCATGGACCTAGCTAGCTAGCTGGCTAGTTAATTAAGGCTTTTTCTGTCCCTGTCTTTTTCTAACCAAATAGGGTTTAATATTTAACTTGTGGCGCCTGCAGTTTATTTAGTTAAAGATTAATTAATGCCTTGCAGCACATATGGTGATGAGCAAGCTAGCTAGTGGACCATACATCTCGCTAGCTGAGTTGGGATCCAATGTGCGTTCAGCAGATAAAAAGAAGAACACCGTACTTGTTCAATAAAAAGTGCTCCACATTTGACGAATTCATCTCCTATTCCCTCCACCAAATAAAATTAAAAAAGATAAATAAAAAGATTGTTACATGGTTTTCCGGATTCAATGCACTAATAATTAATTTTAAAAATGAGCACTACTCCTAATGCGAGGGTGGAAAAAATGCTTAATTGACATATGTGAGTCCATTAATTAAACATATCGATTATCGTAAAGAAAAATTAGATAAGAACATTCCATGTCGTTCTCCACGCCCTCCATCCATCATCTCGACTCCTCTACTTGAAGCAGACTGATGCTTTTTCTTGACAGCCTTTCTCCAACAGCCAACGGCTAAAGGCCCTCACTTTAATTTAATTAATGCTCTCGTCGTAACATAAAAGCTCAAAATATTTCCCTTTCTTCCAAGGTGACAATACTGGCAATTGTTATAAATATATATATATATATATATATCAAGAATTTTATCCTTTTCGAAAGGGATTGAAACAAGGATTCCTGCCAACATTAATGCAAAGAAAAACACAACAACAATACATGCATCAATACATGGTTCTTTTCATATTAATGCAGTCCAATTTGGAAAACTCTGCAGCAGGAATTTCACATATCACAATTCACTATAAGCACATAAACAAAACAACATACTACTTTTGGGCAAGTTACGTCAACTACCAGGGCCCTGAACCACAATCATTCTTGTTTTTTAGGAAGGGAGTTGTCTCAGCTACCCAAAACTTCCCTTTCTCTTGACACCCTGTTAATTCTTTACTTTCATTATCATCATCATCCTCCTCCTCCTCCTCCTCAGAAGTATGATCTTCTAGTTGGAACAAATCATCCAAACCATCTTCACAGTCATCAAAATACTCGTCCGCAATTTGATTGTCCAAAGTCTGAGCATCAATTTTATTGACACCGTAAATGCATTCCTTTCTCCTCTCTCTTCTCATCCTCTTCCCTTCTCTTACTAACTCAATCAGCTCATATTTTATCACCAATATTTCATCCTTCACCACAAGTGTGCCCTTATCACTATATCCCTCCACCAGAAAGACAGAGTCTCTTTGCCCCTTTAAGCTCACATAGAACATCTCAGGGTGCCTCACCAACATTCCTCTCAGCTTGTTTGGCAACCCAAATTCCTTTCTAAAATGTGTCAAATGGTCCACTAAAGTCCTCTTCTCCACCATCATCCCTAAAACCTCCCTCACCACAGCACAGGCTCTTTTCTCTGCTTCAATTGACTCTTTTACCAAATCTCTCACATTAGTATTGTACGGGCACACATCTGGGACTTCCCTGAACTTTATGAGATAATCATGATGATGCCTCTTGACATTTAGCCCCTTCCGGAGTTTTAGGTGTTTGAATTTCAATGGTCTGTCTACTATCAGTCTGAGAGATTCAACTTCACCACATAATGGCAAAATTTTAGCCAAATTTGAATCCCATGAGACAAGCTCAAGTGCACGACCATAAGAAGTGTCGACAACCTTAAATTTATCTGGATGCTCATTGCAAAGACGTGAACGGAAGTTAATGGGAAGGCCAAGGTCAGGACCCAAATGCACAAGCTTGGACAACAAAAGCCTGTGATATGGGGAGGCGAGCATTAAAAGCTTTTGGAGTTTTGTGGCCAAATGAAGAGCCATAGATTTCTTAAGATCACTTTCCTTTTTTGCAAGGGCTGCAGCAGCTGGTGTCAAGCGGACACAAACTTGACAAAGTGGTCCAGTGGCACGGAATGGTGTAGGGGGTGTTGGGATAGTGAAGAGCTCAAAAATAGTGGGGTAACGGCGGATCATTGATAGGATAGAGCGTGGTTTGTGTAAAGATAAGTAAGCACGACATTTATAGAGAATTTCAATGGGCATGAAGTGTTTTGGTTTGGAAAGCAGAAGAGTTTTGAGCTTTTGTATGAAACGTATCTTATTTTGTTTCACCACATGCTTATCCAACCTCGGATCACGGACCAGTTTGTGATCAGACGAAGAGCATGTAATTACAATAGGAGTTAAACGTGGGATTCTTTTTTGTTGAGGGTGATTTTTATTCCTAGTACTGACACTAACTATAAGATTGGGCAGGGTGCGGATAAAATGGGATTCAAGTGAGACAACTTGTGCATCAATAGGAGACGGAGTAGAAATGAATGGAACAAATGCTAGTGCCATTGTTGTCAATTCTTGCAAGAATAAGGTTCATCAGTTGTGCATTTAATCAAACATTTGCGGTGCAGATTATGGCTTCTGGAATCAGTGGCAGACCCGCGAACGAGATAACAAAGGCAAGCAAGAAGGATTTATGCATAATAAAAAGTATAATCAATAAGCAGAAATGATTAGTCGGGAAGGCATAAACTAGGGAATGCGGCTGTAAGAAGAGTGATATAATTACTGGGCAGACGCATATGATGGAAGGAATGCTATTCAAGTTAATCAGGCCACTCATAAGGGCTGGATTTATGAAGCCGAAATCTTTATCTAAACTTCGCGACTCTCAGAAGAGTCGCTGGATATATAGTAAACGACTTTATCGGAATTGGATCCGCCCATGTATCTATACATATAATATATCTATACTATTATAGAAGGGATGTCATTTTTTCCTCACAAATAGAAGCTATTTTTAAAATTTTACTAATAATATCCTCAATTTATTTCAACAATTAAAATAGATAATTCAATTTAAAAGGTAAAATAGAGAATTTAAAACATGAAAATATTTTGGATACTATTTTTGTTAATATTCCAAATTTATTTTTTGAATTCTCCTATAAAAATATTCTAATAATAAGATTAAAATGGTACTTCTAATAAAATCTACTAAACCACTAAATATTTATAAGAACCATCCAACAACTCCCACAAAACACTTACAAAAATTATACCTTCCAACTCCACATAATTTCATCATCCGTTCAGGTATTAAAAAAATCATATTATTCAAATATTTAAAAAATA
The DNA here is from genome assembly GCA_014898725.1 of Jacaranda copaia. NCBI lineage: Eukaryota > Viridiplantae > Streptophyta > Magnoliopsida > Lamiales > Bignoniaceae > Jacaranda > Jacaranda copaia. The sequence continues at coordinate 99,921 of JACGDI010003348.1, forward strand.
TTTTTGCACCTGAAATTGCATGCAACAATCGCTAGCGTGTGTATATACATACATAAAGAAAAAAAAAAAAACTTAATTGAAACTGCACACCATTGGAGATTGCCAAATTTTCATTTGCTGTGGTCTTTAACTCGATCATTTTAGGGTGAAAATACCAACAAATTGAGTGTCTAAAAAAATTATGTTGTAATCTGAGGCATTTTTGACATATTTTGTTTAGCCTCTTGATAAGAATTTGAGCAATCTAAAACTCAATTCAGAGAGACTCATTTCTATTTTTTTAACTAGTTCGATGACAACTTTGAATATGAAATTCGAGGGAATCAAATCTCCATTAAACTTTATTGATGCGGCTATCAATGGATCGAATATATTACAAGAAAATAATTCTTGATTATGAAAAGTTTGTGACAAAGAGAATTTCATCACAGTATGAAGACAGTTGTGATGAATTTTTAATGGAATGCTAAGAAATTTAAAAAAATAAACAAAAATATATATTAATTATGATATTTGTGACAGATATAAAGAATATATATTAATGTGAATAATTCGTCACAAATTTTCTAACTTTAAATATGATTATTTGATTAGTGACAAAAATTTCATCAGAAAATTAGTTTTATGATGCACTTTATTTTCATTACAGACTAATTAATGACAAATCATATACTGACGGATTTGTGAAATAAGTCCATCATAAATTTAATAAAATATGTCATTCTATGATGAACTTATTTCACAAATTCTTTAGTATGTGCTTTGTCACTGATTAATTTGTGATAAAAATAAAGTGCGTCATTGAACTAATTTTGTGATAGAATTTTTGTTACTAATAGAAGAATTATATTTAGAATTATGAAATTTGTGATGCACTTTTTATATTAACATATACTTTTTATATCCATCACAAATATCATAACTAATATATATTTTTGCTCATCTTTTAGATTCGTTAGTAATTCATAAAAAATCTATCATAATTGCCTTCACATTGTGACGAAAACCTTTTTGCCACAAACTTTTGGTTAGTGAAGGGCGTTTTTTTTGTAGTGATTTTAATCCAAATCCGATTTGAATTCGATCCGAATAGTTTTATCTGATTAAAATATCAAATGGATCAAATCCGATTACAAATATTCATAATCCAAAATAAGTGGATCAGATACAAAATTAAGCAATTTGATCTATTAAATATCCGAATCTTAATTTTGATAACTTTTTATTAATTAATACGCTTATATATAATACTAATAAATATTTTAAAATAAAATTTATATATTATATTAACCTAATATTGATATTAGTGTCTATATAATGCTAGTAATATTGAGTCTTTAGGCTAAAAATAAAAGAAATACTGATAAAATATCAAATATAATAATATACAACAGTTCATATATGCATTAATATAATATAAAATAGGGATTTAATATTTAAATATTTAGCTTTTGGACTAATATACAATAAAAAATTATTAAAAATTTAAATATGATATAAATTTATTTTATAAATATAATATTGTTATGCAGTCCAAAATGAAAAAAATATTAAATTGGGTAAGATTTTTTTTATTTAATTTTGAATATCCATCGAATTCGGAGATATTACTGACTATTAAAGATTTGATAGAATATCCTATCACATTTAAATATGAATTTTGATAATCGAATTTGAATTTTGATATAACTTTGAATATGACTAACAAAATCCATGTTCGACCTATTGACAACCTTATTTATTGATATAAGGCCCATTGCTTGAACATAATTTCTTTCCAAAAGAAAGTATTGCTAGTCAATCCTATTTTTGATAAGGACAATTTCATAGTTTCAGAGACATGAAAACAAAGTCATGCTTTTTCTTGTTTTATCGATGAGTAGATTTCTTTATTTATGTAATTTAGATGTCTTATATTTTTGAAAAAAGTGATTTGAAAATTAGGCTAGGATGTAAAAGAATTCTGAATCTTGAAAAGTCAATTTAAGATTGAAAAAAAAAAAAAAAAAGGCTTCCAAAAGAAAGTATAGGATAGAATTTGTCCCCTAATTATTCATTATATACTATTTCTAAAATTTTCAATCATAAAAGCACCCAATATAAAACTTTTGATTTTTTCGTCAGAAAATAATTTGCTATGAGAAATTTTTTTAATGAAAGTTTTTTCATTTGAGTTCTATCAAAAAGTGCGAGTTTTTTTTAGTGGAATATTATCGAATAATTTTCACCTCCTACAAATACAATTTCACATTAGACATATGTTTATGCCCAAGAGGTGCGCACATAAATAAACCAAAAATACTATAGAAAATTTATATGGATACTTTACATATGAAATAGCCTACAAAATATGCACATTTAATTTGCAAGTACACATAGAACCCCACAGTCTAAGAAGGTTGGAAGACAGGGATAGAGAATTAATTTAAATCACAAAGAACAGTTCATAAGTTTCATGAATTAAAATTTAAATGACAAGTTGTTTCTTGAATGTGGAATTAGAGAGTGTTAGAGTGAGCTTATAAGATCCTCTAAACATCTTATAAGATGTTTAAGAATTTATAAATTAATAAAAAATGTATGGTAATTTTTTTTTAAAAAGAACTTATAAAATTGTAAAATAAGATGTTAAGAGCTTATAAACTTGTTTAAAAAAAGTAAGAAGACCCAAATTTATTTTTAAGGTCTTAACAAGTTCCTTCATTTTAAAGCATTTTAATTACAATTATTATTATTAACATCTTATAAGCTCCAAAATTTTATTTTATTCAAACATTTCAATAACTTATTTTAAAAATAAGATTTGACATCTTACAAGCTCAAAAAGTATCTTATAAGATATAGGAGCCTATAAGATATTTAAAATAAATTTAGTTAAACATCCTCTTAACGAACAATTACCCATTACTTAGATAACTTCTGTTGGATTTGTGGAGCTTATAAGTAACTTCAATATTAGATATGCATGTCAACGGGAACAAGAATGGACATACATTGGGGAAATAGCAATTTTAGTCCCTTAACTCTCACTAGTACTCCTAATTAGGACTGTCAATGGGTTGGATTTAAATCGGATCATGTTGAATTCGAATCTGAATCCAACTCGAGATTTTATAGAATCTTAACTGTTATAATCATATCCAAATTTATATAAAAATCGAATATCCAAAAAAAGATTCAAATCCAAATACTTCCAAAAATAATATATTTGTTATTTTTCTAAAAAATTTGTAGAATCTAAATCTAAAACATCCTTAAAAAAATATACACACAACATATTATCAAATAGATTTTCAAGTCTATGTATCATATAAAAGTAACAATAGAATATAACTTAATCATATTCATTTATCATATTATTGTATTTTAGTTTCTGCTATTGATAATAACACTTATTTGACAGGGATATAAATGGATATTAAACAGATTGGATACATTGTTTCCATATTCGTATCTGTTTAACTTTTCAAATATTCGGATATAAATACGAATTTGGCGGATATTAAAAAATAATATCCGAATTCGTATCCGTCGGATTTCGACCGTATTCAGATATATCCATATTCGATTATAATTATTTAGATTTATTTATTTTTATTAAATTTATCCGTATTTAAATTATTTGTTTATATCCATATTCGATAATAATTATTTAAATATCTATTTACAAGTCTCCAAATATGTAAATCTATGAATTTATAACAAAAATATATTTTAATTAATAGAAGAAACTATATAATTTCATTAAAAAGAAAGCAATCAAACAAATAGTGTAATTTCTAATTAATAATTAACTTTATAATTAATTATTAGTACTTATTCATAATAGTAATGTCATTTAAGTATATTAATTATAAAGTCAACCAACAATAATTGCGTTGATTAACTTTATTCTTCATTTTTTTCTCTATATTACAATAATTTTTTAAATTTATTTTTTTATTCCCAATTCTTCAATTATAATTTATATATATATATATATATATGAATTATGAAATTTTTGTTAAAAAATATACAAATATATTATTTAATAAATATGCATTCGAATCGGATATTAAACATATCAGATACACATTTACCTTATCCGTATCCATTTATAATCGGGTATCTACTAATCAGATATGGATAATATCCGTTTTAAATGGATGCGAATAAATTTTGTATAAATGGATATTAATACGAATGGTAAACGAATTTTGGAATATCTATTTACAGCCCTATTTGACATTAAAAGTACACATTACTTGGTTTTTCAATCAATTAATTATAAACTTAAAGTTTGATAAGAGAAGAAACTCATTTCGATCAAATTAATATTTATATTGCATTATTCTATATCACAACATTAAACTCCTGCTCATTTTTTTTCTTGCATCATTTTTTATTATAAATATAGAAAAACAAGTGGTGCAATTATGATGTAGATAACCACTAAATTTAACATTTTATATGAAAATCAATTGATTTGATATATTGTATAGGACCTCACTACTATTTTCGTCCAAAAATTCATTTTAGTGGTGCTATAAAACCTTATGTATATATATGTACAATACTATATATTCATGTAATACTATATATATTTGGATTCGTATTATTAATAGATTAGATCGAGTCAAATTCATATTCGCTCTATTTATTTAGAATTATGAATTTTTTTAATTGAATTATATTCGTTGAATCTTTTATTGATTAAATATCATAAATTATTAAATCGAATTCAAATTAAAATCCGTTTTATTGACAGCCCTACTTCTAATGGTCCATTTCAATATAGAGTTTGCAAAAATAGTCCAGGCTTTAAAATGTTTTTTTACATTACATCCATTTTTTAGCATTTTCAGTTTATTGGGGCCAAAATTATCCAATTGGCCCGTTTTCTATCCAATCATCTCTAATTGGGCTTTGGATTGAGGGTTTTTTGACATGTGGCAATACTTGCCACTTAATAACAATAATAAAAAAAAAAAACAGTCCAAAATATTTAGGTTCAATTCTTTGATCAAGCAACAATTTTCAGCAATTCTCAAGCTAAAACAACTGTCTCTAAAATGCCCAAGGTTCGATTCTTCATTCTTGCAGAAATTAAAATGCAAACAACTGCCAAAATGCCCACAATTTAAATTGCCATTCTAGCAAAATCGTTCCAATATCTTTAAATAATAAATCTGACCGTATTGGAATCCCAATTCCAGCAATGCTAATTTTGCCAAGGTCGAGCTCGTTGTAGTTTCCTTGGCTTATAATAATATTATTTCCCCTAATCCCAACAAAGGTTTAACTGTATTTATGCATGTAAAGTATTTAAAATGGCTAATTTGCTCATTGGAAATTGTATCACTATGTGAGAATTTTCATGAAAAATGGTGAATGCTAATAATTTATATTCCTCTTGACAAGTTTTGCTATGCATTGAAAATAACTTGGAGAACCCAAAAGAAGCGAGCAAGGAAACGCATAAATTTTGCTCATCAGTAGCCAACAAGGAAATGCATAAACAAAGCAAGGAAGGAAAAGAAGCCTAGAACCCAAAATAAAATCTTTTTATTGAAAAGCAAGCAATTATATAATGGTCTTCATAGAAGAAATTAAACAATTTTTCATAATGAGAACCCAAAGAACTAAGGAACATAACAAGGCCACACATAAATTTTGCTCATCAGTAGTACAATATTCAACCAGTCAAGAAACTAACACAAATGCATCACAGCAAGAAGGAATCTTTCCAAATCAAGTAGAAGATGCACAGAGAAAAAAGGTTGTGCAGCAAGATGACTGCTGCCAGAACAAAGCAGCCATAAGTTAAAAATTCAACCATACAGCAGCTAGAGCAAAGCAACCACAAACAGCAGCTCAGAAACTGTTCCTTACCAAATGTAGCTTTCCAAATTCTGGTAAAAAAACATCTTAATCGCCCGAAGAGGTGTTGTATGTGCTTCTTAATCTCACGCCATACAACACAACCACTCAACATCCAAAACCGAATTAGATTTCAAAAACCATAATTTGTAGCAGAGTTGAACGACACCATAACTGTTGAATTAATTTCAGCACTCTCATACATAATTGTTAAGAGTGCAAAGCACTATAGCACAAAGCTCGTTTGGGGCTATAGTGCATAGCGCCAATGCAAAGCACACACTTGTTGCAATAAAGCGCAATATATGAAAAGTGTCTTCATTTTCTATATTTGACATGGTTAAATACCAAGAATGCCTATAGATTCAAACAATTATAGAACATAAAAACTACTAAACATTAGAAACTATTAACTAAAAAAAACTCAACTCGTTCAACAATCTCAAACAAGTAAGTTCAAGTTAAAGTTTTATAACAAGTTAATAACTCTAGTGTTTAATCATCATCTTCAAGCTCTTCCTCCCCATTCAACTCTTCCCCACATCCATCATTACTAGAACAAGATTTATGACCCTCATTGTCCTTTTCTCTTCCTCCTTAGTGTCATCAAAATCCATCTCATCTTCTTCATCTATAGTACGCAATGTCGATGAAGAAATTAATTTTTCTTTTCCCTTTTTTGCATTATCTCCTTGCCCTTGGAAGTAGTTGCCCTAGGCTTACCTTTTACTTGACTTTCTCAATAAATTACTTTTAGATAGATCGAGAAGCTCGAGATCTAAAAGTGTAGGCATCTTCATTAACTCCAGTGGCATTTGCAGCATCACCCCATGTCAAATCATCATCATCAAACACCCGAATATCATCTTTATCTTCATCTATTCTCCCTACCAGCCATTCATTTTCATCATCCATTACGTTAGAATCCAAGATGGTTGGATCAATAGAGTCACGCTTGTCATATCTACGAAGCAAAGATCGATTGTACTTGATGAAAACCAAATCATTCAAGTGTTGTTGCACCAATTGGTTGCTTTTCTTGGAATGAAGCTATGAAAAAGTGATACATCGTAAATTGTTAACAAAAAAGTTACAATAACTAATAAGTGAATAATTTTAGGAAATATTTCAAACTTACATGTTTAAACACACTCCAATTTTGTTCATAGCTAGATGAGCTGCAAGTAAGACTAAGAATTTTGATGGCAAGCTTTCATAAATTTGGTGTTGAAGATCCAAATGAAGCTCACAATTCAGCTAGCACTCATAAAAAAACATAAAATTAGTAAGTTGCATAGAATATATATATAATTATAACGTCTTGCATTCATATATTGCTTGGTGCTAGCAACTTTCTTTGCCATAGCCAACTTTCTTTCCCTTTAGCTTTCTTGTAAATTATGAGCTCATGAGCAATGGCATCTTGCATAGATATCCTTCACCAATCTATGCAATCATACAAATCCAACATGACTTCAGCATCTTGTTCAACTTTTCATTATCATAAAAGAAGTATGGGTTCAAGTAATAACCAGTCGCATGCAATGGTTGGTGAAGTTGACAATTCCATCTTCGAACAATAATATTGAAAATTTCACTATACATTTCTTCATTCTTCCCAAAAGCAAAGGCAATATTCTCTATAGCACTATCCATTGCCTCATAAATATAACCCATTGGAGGTTTTTTCTCTCCATCAACCAATTGAAGAACTTCAATTAGAGGGCCAACAAGTTTCATAGCATAAGTTACATACCTCCAAAATGCAGACATCAACATAATTTTTGCTACATTTTTATCTCCTTGCTCATTTGCAAACTTGCTCTTGTTCCATTCATTCGAAGTGAACATCTTCCTTAAATTTGATTTTTGCTTATGGAATTCCTCAATGCTAAGAAAGCAGTTGTAAAGCGAGTCTTTGCAGGCTTGATCATTTCTTTTTGACCTGTAAATTCCCTCATCATGTTCAACACTTGGGTTCGATTGTAAATATAGTCATTGATTGTGATTGCCCTTTCAAGCATTCTCTTCAAATCAGGCATTTAAAGATATCTTTATACATCAAATCTAAGCAATGTGCAGCACATGGAGACCAATATAAGTGTTTATATTTTTCCATCAACTTTTCCCCAACTAGAACATTTGAACTCACACTATCGGTGACAATTTGAGCTATATTTTCCTCTCCAATATGCCACATAAAATCATCTAACAACTCAAACATCTTCTCACCTATGTGTGAGTAGCTGAATGCATCTACAAATTCTATGAACACACTTCCTCTTGGAGTGTTCACCAAGAAATTAATCAAAGATCTCCCTTTTCTATCTCTCCAACCGTTTACCATCAAAGTGCAACCAAATTTCGCCATTTCTTCCTTTTGCTTTTTCAAAATACTCTTTGTGTGCTCCACCTCTTTCTTCAAAGAAGTAACTCTTACCTTGTGATAAGTTGGAGGTTTCATTCCCGCGCCATATTGCCCAATTGCTTCAATCATAGGTGCAAAACTATCATAATTAACTGCATTGAATGATATACCAACATTGTACATCCACTTGGCAAACTTTTGAACTACATTGTCCCTCAACTTCTTTTTTGTTTCATTGAATTAAGAAGCATTTTCACCTTTATTTCTCTCCTTGACTACTTCATTGGCATCTTTTGTGAAAAACCAACCAATCGGGCCCATTTGCTTTAATTTTTTGGTTGGCATAGATGTTGATCAATTGAACCTATGACTAGAAAGTGAACCTTATAAGCCTCTTTGCGATTGATTGCACCTCCACATCATCTTCATCTTGTTCTTTCAATTCTTGGTCAGCAATGTCATCAAAATAAGGTATTTTATCATTTGCGTTCTTTAACTTTTGCTTTTCTTCCATGTGTTCTTTCATTTCTTGCTTAACATATTTAGGTGCTTTCTTACACACTGCCGCATTTCTATATCCCCTCACAAGATGTTGTTTATGCCTTGATATCCCTCTTTTTATCACTTTATTGCAATAGTAGCATCTTATACCTTCATTGATGTTGTTTGGATTAACCAAACTCTCGTGATTCCATCCGGGATCCTTTTGATTGTTTGCCATTATACCTGTTGAAAATTGAAGAACTTTCAACACTTATTCTTCACGTTTCATCATATGCTCAATAATATTTCACCATAATTAACTTATTTTAACAAATTCAACATGCAAACAATAAAAAAGAAAAAAAAGCGGATAAAAAAAAAAAATAGAACTGAAATTTTTAGGCTTGCAGCATTAATTTATAAAGGAAGAATGAAGAATAAAATAGGAAAAGAAAAGAATGGTCGAAGAAGTAAAAGAATTGGGAAACTGGAGACATAATAATATAGCATGATAAAATAGTTGAAGAAGAAAAAGAAAAAAGGTGGAAGAAAAGTAAAAAAAATAAGAAGACAAGATAAGAGAAACACAGTAGGAGAAAAGAGTTAGGGGAGGGGGGACTAACCTGGCGACTGTAGGGTTGGTGACTAGCTATGATGCTTGCAGCGGTTGATGGTGGCTAGAGGTTGAGAGCTTTTTTTTCCCATTAGAGTGCAAAAATTGACTGCCCAAAAAAGCTGTAGCCCTAACTTAAGTGAAAAAATTGACTACCAAACAACCCCAGCAATAAAGCTCATAAGGCGCGTGCCTTGCGTTCTGGGCTATAGTGCAAATAGCACACTGAGGCTCGTGCCTCATCAATCTTTGTAGTGCCTCATGCTATAGCGCCTTTAAAAACTATGCTCTTATATAGCCAACAGGAGTTGACATATACAGAAACACAACTTGTATATTCTATGCATATTCACTGCAATCAAGTACAAATTCAATATCTCCAAAAAAATGCATAAAATGTATTTAGGTGATTAACAAAATACAGCTAACATTAAAAACAATTGTTTTCACTTCAATTCTTGATCCGTTTTAAAAACACATGTTTTTATCAAAAGCTGGCTAAGAGACCTCCAAGTGTCAACCATTACACCACAAAAAACCATTACAACCAAGCTCCAATCATTGCACCACAAAAAACTAATGATTAGTTTCCTAAAGAAGCAATATGTAACTTGATTTAAGATTACCTACATCATATGTTGGCTTACAAGTATGCTTAAGGTTATAAGTTTGTATGTGAAATGTGGACTCATCTTTCACCCTATAGGCATGCAATTTCCAATCACACCGCTCTGCCTCACACTTTGCATACACCCTCTCTTTGTCATTTTTTTTAATTTTGATATTTCTCATAGATTGAATTGCCTTGTCATGTATAGCCTTTCTAAATTCAATTTTATCCTTGTACTTCATCCCAATATCAAACTTAGGAGCAAATGGTCTTTTAGAGTTAAAAACTGAGCACAAGGCATACTTACCTCACCATTTGATTCACCCCCACTATTCAACTCTATCTCACTATCCCAAGCAATATCTTCCTCACTACTGCTCTCACTACCCACTTCAATGTTTGTTTCAATAATATCATACTGTTTTACACCTTCATTCCTCTCACCTTCATTCCCAAGTTCATTATGGTCATCATTGCCTACCCACTCTTCCTCATAATCAACAAAGTAATCAAATAATGCACCATCATCATCATCATCATCATTTGCATTCAGATTAGTATTAAAGTCACTATTTTCAGCCCCAATTTCATTATCTGCAACATCAACTAAAAATAAGAAATAATAATAAGAAAATCAGTGTTAGCTCAAAAAATACTTCAAAAATTGCGAACAATTGGGGATCACTTAAAGAAACTCATAAAAAATTTAAAAAATCATTAAAAACCCCTCAAAGTCAAACAATGGGGGACCCTGCACATTAATGTTTAAGAAAACAAAGACAAACAATACAAAAAGAAACCCACATTTCTGACCACTGTCACTTTGGGACAAAATGAAACAATAAAAGAAGCTTGAACTTTATTTTCAAATGCACATGAGCCCCACAACAAAAGAATCAAACAATATTTTTATTTATTCTTGGGACCACACAATTAAACTTTAAAGAAACAAATAAACCCTAAACTTGTCTATGTGGCTCTTCATAATCAAAATCAAAAATTTGAACTTACCATATGGAAGAGGAAGCAAATTATTATGCAAATCCTTACGAAGTTGTACTATTTCCACGAATGATTTTGTTTGAAGTGAAGAAAAGTAGGGTTCTCGATGAGGGTTTTAATTGAGAAGAAAGTAGGAATTTTTGAGAGAGAACTTTTACTTCACATTTTTATTTTTTTGTAGTTTTTCCTATACTAGTCCGGATTAGATTATGGCTGGGCTATCAATGGATCGAATTTTAATTCAAATTTGATTTAAATTCGATCCAAATTTTAGAATTTTTATTCAATTAAAATATTTGTTGGATAAAATTAGATTATAAATATTTATAATTCAAAATAAGTAGATTGAATATGAAATTAAGTAATCCGATCCGTTAAAGATTCAAATTCGAACTTTAATATTTTTTATTATATTAATACTCTTAATATAATACTAATATTGAGTTTTTAACCTAAAAAATAAGATAGATATTGATAAAATGTCAAATATAATAACATATAATAGTTTATCTATGTATTAATATAATATGAAATAGGAATTTAGTATTCAAATATTTAACTTTTAGACTAATATATAATAAAAAGTTATTAAAAATTCAAATATAACATATATTTACTTTATAAATACAATATTTTTATAAAATTCAAAAGGGAAAAAAATAAAAAAAATAAAAAATTGGGTCGAATTTTTTAATTGGATTTTGGATATCTATTGGATTCAGATATGGTACTGATTAGCAAAGTTCCTATATGATTTCAAGTCAGATCCGGATATGAATTTTAATAATTGAATTTGAATTCAAATATGGTAGATTCAATCTAAATTCGACTCGTTGACTGTCCTAACTATGGCATTGTTAATTACAAAAGACATAAATCCAAAGCCCAATTAGGGATGATTGGATAGAAATAATTTTTGGCTGGATTGACTGAAAATGCCAAAAAATGGATGTAATGTGAAAAAAAATTCTTAAAGCCTAGACTATTTTTGCAAACTGTATATTGAAATGGACCATTAGAAGTATTAGTGAGAGTTGAGGGACTAAAATTGCTATTTCCCCACCATACATTGGTTACCAACGATCCGGTCTCAAAAGCTCCAGTACATGATCATATTAAGATGAATTTTGATGCAACTGTATTTGAAGACTGTGGAACCATTGGCATTGGTTTAGTTGCTAGGAATTATTCGGGGCTGTGTTGTCATGGGCTCCCCCTTCGATTTCGGTACTTACTGACCCGGAGGCTACTGAAGCGACAACCGCCAAATATGCATGTGAATTGTTTTCAGCAAACTTACGGTCCAAGATTATTATTGAAGGTGATTATTTATCTGTTATTCGGGCTTTTAGGATGATGTGATGAATTTCTCTCTTGTTGGTCCTCTCACATCAGATGCTAAGAGAAGTCTTTCCACTGTAAATATTTTTTCTTTTAACCATATTCATCGTAGTGCTAGTTGTTGTGCTCATTTCTTTTTTAGCTAAGAAAACTTTATGTTTTTCAGTTTCAATGTACTAATACTGATGTAATTGTTCAAGCATTGACTTTAGATTCCATTTAATGAAATTTACTATTTTTGCTAAAAAAAACAAAACAAAACAAATCGTAAATGCCTCTTACTCGTTCATGAATTTGACAATCATTGGATCAAGTCGCACAGCACAAATTTTCCCATGACTATATCATTGAGTTTTTCTCAAATTAAATAATTGAATTTCTCTTCACGCCATACTGTATTTGATTATATTAAGTTGTATAAATCTGTTTGAAATTGAGACTTTTAATATAAAGCATTTTCATTGCCTCTAAATTCAATTAAATTTTTAAAAGTTTTAAAATGATTTTATAAATTGCTTCATTCTCTGTGACCAATTGAAATGTTTTTGCACAAAGATAATTTTTTTCATCATATATGTTGGTGAAATAATATCTCATAAAATTATATATTTTATATTTGATGATAAATGTGATGTTACTAAAGTTATGATTTATTGCACACCTTTCTTGTAACAATGCTTAATTCCCAAGTACTTCATATTAAAAGGATAGCTATTATCACACGCGATCTCCACATGCATAAGTACTTTTTAAGTATGACGTATTTTTATTTTGAAATATTTTCATTTAGAGGATTTTGATTATTGAGAAGAGAAAGAATTGGAGAGAAAGGGTTAATTGTAGATATTGAAGAGATGAAGAGTAATTAGGAGGAAGAGTTTGTAAAATTGATATAGTTTGATCTTCATATTTGATTATGAGTTTGATTATTATTTATAAAAATAATAACTAATAACTTTATTTATCATATTAATGGTGTTGGTAGAATCCCATCTCATAATTAGGTTGGTATTAATGAGTATGACTCCAATGCATTGAGATATTAAGATGGCAAAAGAGAAAAAGGGAATCATAGAAAGAAAAGGGAGAGACACTAGACCTGCACGCATGGGGGTTGGGAGGAATCCTATGGTGGTGAAGATATTCCATAATTGGGACTACTGATAATGGCCTAATTACTCACTCATATTTAATAGGCTTCATATTAATTTTTTTTACAATATTTTTTTGCCCTTTTTGAATTCTTTAAGTTCTATTTGTTTTCATTTTAAAAATTAATAATATGGTGGCAATAATGCAATAATTCAATTATGTGAAAACAAGCACACAATTCTGTATTAAATACTTTCTTTCTTTTTTTTCGTATTTCTCTTGATTCTGATCCTATAAATATGAAAAATTAAAATTAATCATACGATGGCAATAATGCAACAATTCAGTTGTGTGAAAACAAATACAAATCTATATTAAACACTTTCTTTCTTTCTTTTTTTGTGTTTCTCTTGATTCTGATCCTGTAAATTTAAAAAATTGCATTTGAATTTACTTTAATTTCTTGAAATTTTAAATTATATTAAAATCTGGAAAAGATGTCTTATTTAATTTCATTTGCTTTTGTGTTTTTGAGCTAGACATTATTTTTATTACATGATTATTATATATTAGTCATATCAATTAATTATAAAAGTAATTCACTGTGTCATATATATACTAAATAAAGACCTTGAGGGCAAAAAAGAACAAAACTAAATAAAAGGTCAAGTTAATTTATAAAAAGGTTATTGAGTTGACCAAATTAAGCTTATGTAAAATGGTTTTTCTAATTTTGGAAGGTTGAAGCCCATCAAAAATTTAATTAGTATAAAAATTAATTCTAAAATAAAATAAAAAAACAGTTTTTAAGCTCAAGTTCAGACTCTATGTAATCATATTTCAGGAGCAAAACTCTAACATCTTATTGATTTACTAAAAAGACCTAACCTATTTTCATGTCATGTTGATATTGATGCAAATATATATATATATATATATATATATATATTTGATCTATATGAGTGTCACAAACTTGGGCATATGTATTTTATTTTGCTAAAAACAAATAAATATGAAAGCCTTTAACTTAATTAGATAACTCACCAAATTTTTATTGTATCTTTCTTTTGTAATATTTATTTAGATATATAATATTTATAAATATATATATTCCATGGGATGTACATATAAATATCATGTGCATGCAACTACAACATTGATGTATGGATGGAGTGCAGATGATAGGTGTCATCCACGTTATATGTTCATAGATTTAATTATGATTTTCGAAATCATTCTAGGCTTTTCAATGGGTAAAGTTTTACCTTATTCAAGTTCATGCTAATAGTACAATACCTATGTCCAATAAATAGATATGAGACTCGAATCCAACCCAAATCCATTAAGAAAAATGAAATGAATAAGGATATAGTTTATACTCATAAAATATCCAAATGCCTAATATCCAAAAAATATCCAATATCAAATACTCATGTTCCAATTCTCTCCTTCCCAACTTTAATCTTTTTTACTCACAAAACTTTATTTAGTTACCATTTTCATCAGACCTAAACCAAAATATGTCAAAAGGAATTGATTTCGAATTACGAATATTTATAATCAGATATGATGAATCGGATATTTTAATCGGATAATAATCCTAAAATTCGGATTAAATTCAGACCAAATATGAATTAAAATCTAATCCACTAATAGGCCTACCTCAAAATTACTTATTATCCAAATACTTAAATTTAACTAGTTAACCCAAATTACTTATATCAAAATTAAATTTATAATAATAATCATGGCATACTTGAAGTGTATATTTAAATTTCTAATATATATAAAATAAAAAAATTCAAATTATTTTGAATTTATTTATTTTCAGTAGTTTTTGAACAGTAGAGAAAGAAAAAAAAAATATTTTGGTGCTACATATTCAAATTTTTAGTAATTGAATATATTACATGAAATAATAATATTTCAAAAAAAATAAAAAGAATAAAGTTAAAGAAAGAAAAAATAATATCTTAGAGGAAAATTAGAGAGAAAAAGAACATAACATGGGGAAGAGAAAAAAATTATACATATATGGTTCTTATTTGTTTAATATACCAAAAATTAAATATATAAATTAACTAAAATATTAAATTAAATGTATACTCTTTTTTAATTTAAAAAAAGATTGAGTTAAATTTTTTAAAATATGCAAAAAAAATTAATCAATATTAATAAATTACTCTAGCATTCAAAATTAGGTAGTTTTAACATTTTGATTGATACTAAGAAAAATTGAAAATGATGAAAAAATGAGTCAAATCAAAATATAATTCAAAAATTGGGTCTAATAAATTAGACCCAATGAGTCTTAGGTTTGATAGGGTAGGATCTAGTTTAGGGTCTATTAGGAATTTTAGGGTATGGGTCTAATTGAATTTATAAGTTAAATAAGGTAGGGTAAATATAGAGTCTAATTATTTGAGTATACCAGAGTATGGGTCTTGATATGAGATAACCCAATAGGCCCAACATCTAATAAGACAGCCCAGGAGGCCCAACAGTAAATCTATTTGGTCAACCGGTATCGACTTCACTTGGCAGGGCCCACGGTCGACCCGTATCGACCTTAAGTCCACTCCAAAAGTTTAATTATTCGAGTTTGGTCGACATATATCGACCTCAAGACCCACTCCGGCATTGACTCTGAACCCTGCCATGCTTATCTGTCTAATAAGTTGCATGCCCCTGCATTAATGACACATAATAGCTGGCACAACCACTGCCACTAATTCTGATAATCCTGCCAACATCTTTAGCAGGGACACACTTCCGCTGGCATTCTTTATTCGGAAAAATAGGAGATTTAGCTACCGGGCATAGTATTGGGATCTGGACATAAAATGACCCCCAATCCCCTGGCAAAGACAAAGGCCAGGGCACCTGGTAAGGGTACTTGAGTTAAATCATGCTTACAGAAAGCTATAAATACTTCAGGCCCAACCATGCTCAAGGTAATGCCACATACACTACAAGCCTTACATTCTCTATACTCTGTTTGATTTCCCCATCTCGACTAGAACTAACTTGAGCGTTGGAGTCCCTTAATAGGGGGCACCTCGGCTAGTTTAACGTGTATTGTGATTGCAGATCTCAAGTCCAAAGCTATATACAATCCTGATTACTTGACCTCTCTAGTCGAATCACCAGTAGCACAACCCTAATTTCCTCTATATGCAGCTTTCAGCAGCATTATTTGGCACCGTCTGTGGGGACTTTGAGATTGCAGCAAGAAAATGGTAAACACATGCAGAGTAGCATCTAGAAGGGAAGAGAGCCGGAGGTCTACTTTTTTGCCTCTCCCTAACCCCCAGCAAGATATAAATGCTCCAAGCACCAATGCCCCCCCAGGAATAGCTAGTGACGCTCACCATGCCCCAGTAGATACAACTGATAAGTGAGCAGATCTCCGCTCAGATATCAGCCTAGTTATTTATCGCTTTGAACAGGCACACCACAGTGTTTGCTCCCGCCGCCAGTGCAACTTCGCAGCCGCCCACCAGGTGCGAAGTTAGTCCCCGACTATTGCAGATAGAAAAGAGGTATCTAGAAGTGCGGGAGGAGGTGGCGGACTCGGCGGATCACGCTAGACCTAATCGAGCTATGCAGGGTAATAAGGTCGAACGCTCCAGGTGTGACTACCGTGAAGAGAGAGAAGAATCTATAGATTTGGCGCATCGGCCTAGTTGAGCCACACATTGCAATAGGGCCGAGCTTCTCAGATCAGGTTTTGATCAGAATGCCATTGAGGCGGATTGGGACGAGTGGGAAGAAGTATCCCTCCAGGTCCAGTAGCTGAACAAATGTCTCGATGAGATCTCGAGGAGAAATACCGATAGGGCACCAAACTTGGATGCTCCTCAAAGGTCTCACCGAGAGAGAGGGTCGCTATTTGTTCAGAAAATAATTGATGAGCGCATTGTAGTAGACGCCAAAGTCCCTACCGGTCTCCCAAGGTATGATGGCTCCACCGACCCCAATGAGCACCTTATGCAGTTTGAGCACATGATGCAGCTGCCTGGTCACAATAAATTCATCCATGACAAGATGCTGGTGACCACTTTCTAGGGCATCGCACTGGATTAGTTCGTGAAGCTGGAACCGTCAATGATTTACTCCTATGACCAGCTGTACGATAAATTCTTGCACCAATTTGCCAGCAGAAGGAAGGCTAAGCTCCCCCATACCCACCTCTATACCGTTAAGCAGAACAAGGGGGAATCCCTCTAAGATTTCTTTACTAGATTTAATACAGAGGTCCTGAAGATTGATAACCCTAGGATTGAGTTCTTGATCGATGTGTTGTTCCTGGGGCTCAAACATAAAGAATGCGCCAATGCTCTGGTGTGAGAACGACCCGGGTCAATGGAGGAGCTGCTTGACTTGGGAGAAAGATACATGACCCAGGAGGAAATGAACAAGCTCAAGTTCAAATCCTCTGAGGTCTAGAAGAAAAAGAAAGAGAGAGATAATCAGAAACACAGAGAGCGAGGTCGATCTCTGATCAAGTGCTTCCATGACTACACATCATTGAATATCCTGAGGAAGGAGGTCCTGTACGCTCTCCAGCATGATAACCTCCTCAAAAAGTCCAGAAAGTTGATGGAGACTGAAGCCATGA
>JACGDI010003348.1:121090-142991 GCA_014898725.1 Jacaranda copaia
TTGCCAGAGTACATATACCAAAAAAAACAAAAAGAGAAAAAACTGGTCCGATTCGACTTCAAGGCTGGCTTGGCTCCTCTTAACCACCTTCAGGCCATTGTGTTTTTGGCTTAGACACTGCACAGACAAGGGGAGAGACTGCCTGAGGAGGTTCTGACGGTCCCGAAAGATCACTCATAAAATTAGTTGACCGCAGCACGTACTGCGCCAGGTCGACCTGTTCATCTCTTAATTGGGCAACAAGATCCTCTACAAATGTGAACTTTGAACATATTTGCTCCAGCCGAGCATCAACCTCAGCCTTTTTTTTCCTCTGCTTATAGCGGTGCGTCGAGTGCAACAATAGCAGGTCCTCCCTCGATAGCCCGTTCAGTGTTACCTTCTTCCAGCTCAGGGAAAGGCTCCAACTTATCATTGAGCAGGAGGCTCATTCTATCTCTATCCTTGGCATGAAAGCAGTAACCCATATGCTCCAATTGATTAATGGCCCGCTGGTATGCTTCGCGGGCATCATCCAGGGCTGCAACCGCGCTGGCATCTTGGAAGGCGGTACTGACCACGAACTGTTTGACAACCTCGTGCTGCACCACAAGCAGATGTCGGAGGAAAGCCTCTTTAGCTTGGCTGGTCGTCTCCATGTGACTTTTTTCCTGACCGAAGCTGAAGCTCACCTGAAGGTCAGGATGGGCTTTCTTGATGACATTGTCCATACGGCTCCGTTCCTTGACAGCCTGAACCAACTGTTGATCCTTGGAGTTAAGCTACTTCTGGAGTTCGGCCACCATTTTATTCAGCTACTCGACCTGAAGCTGGGAGGACTCGAGCTGCACATTGAGAGTCTCCATCTCTCCCTTAGCTTTCGAGTCCTCTTTGGCAGCCAGTGCCATCTCCGATCGCCAGAACATATTGTAACCCAGTTGCCCTATCTGAAACACAACAAGTTCATTCTCAAACCAGCATGAACATAACAGAAAAGATATGGTCGAAACTAATTGATCTCATACTTACCATATTGCAATAATAGGATATTGCTTTCATCGTCCTGAGCTGACTTAGGTTCATGAGTTTCCACTGATCGTTTATAAAAAGCCCTAAGGTCATCCATTTCAGAGCGTCAACGGCAGTTGGCCCCCCATCGAGGATTGAGGTCAAGTCGATTATATCCTGATCTCGATCCATGGCAAATCTCGGAGGAGATAGTCGAGGGAGCCAAAACATTGGGCCATCATCGGCCTTCCCAAATAGGTCCCAGCCTGTCACCACCTTCTGCTTCTCCTTTCCCCCGACAGCTTTCTTCAAAGTTGACCCCCCTTGTTCGACCAGCTGCCTCTTATCCCAAACTGTGGGGCTGCTCTACTTAGGCCCCTCTCAACGAGCAGACTGGGTCTTAGGAGCCACCTCAATTTGTGGTGGTGGCGGTTTAGATGTTGACCTCGCTGAGCCCATTTGCTCAGTAGCACCTCTACATCGAGTAGCGACAGTAGCCTGTCAACGCACCTTAGCCCTCAGAGCCTGGACTTGGATTCATTTCTACTGCGGACCATGATGTTGTTCTGATCTGCACGGGAAAATAGTTTGAAAACAAATATCAGATTTGAGCAAACAAATAGCATGCAATCAAAACATTTGACAAAAAATTTCTACCTAGTCGATCGCCCGCAGGCAGGTCGAGCAGGGCAGGGGACAGACTAGCCAGCACCAAACACCTCTTCTCGGTTAGTATGGAGGCCTCCATTTGCCCAAACTCGACCAGATCTCAAATGAAGGTGTTGGGCCAACTGGGTGTTTGGTTACTAGGCATCTCCATAGGCCCTCTCCACCAACCCCTTGGAATCGCGAGCACCCTGGTCCCCAAATATAAAAATAATATTTTTTCCACTCTTAGCCATAGGAAGAGGTGAGGGATACCAAGAATATTCATCGAGGTCAAGCAGTGAGGTAATAGAAACCCGACTCTTCATTATTGCCCGACTTTCGGGACATGGGAATGTGGAATAGGTTGGAAAAATTAGCAAAGGTGGCAGGTTGGTTGAAGAGGTACATCAACACAGTGAAACTATACAGGGTGGCAAAGCAGTTGGGGAGGATCTGCGTGATACAAACCCCTAACCCTACGAGGAGGTCGACTATGGACTGGGCGAGTAGGAACCTAAGACCACATTTCAACCCCTCCTCAAACACAGTTATAAATCTCCAGGGAGGTCGATGCATTCTACCCCGGGTCCCCGGTGCTAGCAACTCATACTCATCAGGGATATGATATGCTGCACTAATTTGCATTAGGTTTGCAGTGGTTATTTTTGAGGTTATTTCTGTGTAATGATCGGTAATAAATAATCAACCCCGACTCATAAACATATCAATAGGGCCAGCCTCACCCTCTGATGCTACCTTAACACCATCGGAACTACTGCTACTTGTGCTAAAGCTTTTGCTCACAGAAGAACTGGACTCAGACGTGCTCTCAGCCCAGTCTCCTCTCTCCGCGGGGCATATTTTCAAGCCTAGTGCTATCAAAATCCAAACTAGCAGACATGGCTCTACAATGAAAAGGAAGAAGAATACAAGAATAACAAAGACACTTATAGTGGAAATTTCACAAATGCAAAGTGCGGAGCTTGACAGGCTTCAAAGATGGCGATTCGATAGGAAGTTCAGACAGTAAAAGTGTAAATAAAGCCACTTATCCCCTTATTTATAGGCAGTCGCGCGCGGAAATTTGTGTAACTATTATGATGACAGCCTACCCCAATACACTTCGTATTTTATGCACTGATAGCTGTATTAAATGTAAAGAAATAGCCTCAAACCCTAGTCGGTGATTCAAAAACCTGGGTCGAGAGTTCAAAAACCCTACTCGAGCACACCACTTGCTACGATCAAGTTAAACTCCCTACTCCTCATCAGCAAGCTCGATCAGGATCGTGAGTTGGGGGGACTCATGATATAGGATAATCCAGTAGGCCCAACATCTAATGAGATAGACCAGGAGGCCCAACGATAAACCTATTTGGTCAATCGGTATCAACCTCACTTGGCAGGGTCCGCGGTCGACCTGTATCGACCTCAGGTCCACTCTAAAAGTTTGATTATTTAAGTCTGGTCGACATATATGGACCTCAAGACACATTCCGGCATTAACTTAAAACCTTATCGTGCTTATTAGTTTGACAAGCTACATGCTCCCGCATTAATGACACGTGATGGCCGGTACAACAGTTGTCACTAACTCTGACAATCCTGCCAACAACTTTCGCAGGGATGCGCCTCCACTGGCATTCTTTATTCGGGAAAATATGAGTTTAGCCACCTTGCACAGTATTGGGATCTAGACATGGAATGACCCCTAACCCCCCGGCAAAGACAAAAGCTAGGACACTTGATAAGGGTACTTGAGTTAAATCATGCCTATAGAAAGCTATAAATACTTCAAGCCCAACCACGCTCAAGGTAATGCCACATACACTACAAGCTTTACATTCTCTATATTCTGTTCGATCTCCCAATCTTGACCAAAACTAACTTGAGCGTCGGAGTGCCTTAGTCGAAGGCACCTCGGCTAGTTTAACGTGTGTTGTAGTTGTAGATCTCAAGTCCAAAGCTATATACAATTCTGATTACTCGACCTCCCTGGTCAAATCACCAGTAGCACAACCCTCATTTCCTCTATATGCAGCTTTCAGCAGCATCAAGTTTAATTGAGTCTATGGATTGAGTAAGGTAGGGAATATATAGAGTCCAATTATTTAAGTATACTAGGGTATGGATTTGGGAGGATAATATCCTATCCATTGATAGGTCTAAATTATTCATGTACGTATATATGACTTGAGTGCATATGTCCTTACAATTACATGTTTACATGATTAGGAGTTGCACCTCGCATTTCTTTTGTGATTGTAGAGCTTTATCTTGTATAACCTTGTAGCCTCTTTCTTGGTGCTAATCCACAGGTTAGGTCATCACCTAAACCCAAAAATAATAATAATAATCATAATAATAATAACAACAACAGAGAAATAAATAAATAAAAGAAAAGGATTGTAAGAATCAATTTTTTTTCCTCCCTTTAAAATATTAAGTCAATTTTTGAGTTCCATCCATAAATTAAGAAAAGAAATACAAGCAGACGTAAGCGAAAACAAGGAAAGGAGCATGTTAGCCTGAGTAAGGAAATCATCACTAAGGACTATAAGTGGAAAATCTATGTGAAATGTCGTGTCCTGTAATTAACTAAATTATGGTTTAAATTTTTTTTCTCATTCCCTATTTTATCCTTTATTTTATTTCATAAATATATAAAATATGCATTAAATATTTTCTTATAATAATAATTGATTAAGAATCAAATACATTTAGTATAATTACAGTTAATTGAAATAGAAAATGGAATAGAAAATAGAATAAATGATCAAAATAAATTAATAACCATAAGAATTGAATTTTAAAACCTGAAGACAGCATATTTTGTTTAATACTAGCTGCATTAGAGAAAAAGGTGTAGGATTCTGCATTTATAAATTGTGCTGCCAGCCAGCCAGCCTCTATTCACTTTCACTAACACCACTTCATGAAGCCTCCGAGAATTTGATTGATTTATTTATTCCCTTTTTATATAAGGAAGAAGAAAACTTACTTTTAGAGGACAATCAACACACGGTTCCTTTATCCCCTTTTACTTTTCATGATAAAGCCAAGGCGCAACCTTAGACAAGTGTATGCTAGCTAGCAAACAATAAAAAAAAGAGAGTACACAGGAGTGAGCTAGCTAGGAAGGGCCAAATTAATATGATTCAATGGGAATATGTATACAAAGTGATGTCCGCAATGGAGCCACTTTATGTGGCACTTGGATTGGGTTATGGCTCCGTCAAATGGCGAGGGATGTTCTAACCAGACCAATGTGATGCCATCAATCGTTTGAGCTGTTATTTCATCATGCCTTTCTTTAGTTTTCAATTCACCTCCCATATCGATCCCTATCGTATGAACTATCGGTTCTTGGCTGGAGATGTTGTGGCCAAAGCAATTGCCGGTGCAACATTAGCTTTGTGGGCTAATCTGTGGAGAAAAGGAAATTTTTCATGGGCGATAACGTTGTTCTCTCTGTCAAGCCTCAACAACACTTTGGTGGTAGGGGTGTCGTTATTGAAGGCCATGTATGGGCCAGTGGGGGAGGATTTAGTGGTGCAGTCCTCCGTTATTCAGGCTCTCCTCTGGTTTCCTCTTCTTTTATTCAAGCTGGAATTTAGGCGTACCAGGAATATTAATAATAATATTAACCTACCCAGTAGCAGTAACAGGTTTGTTCCATTGAAATAATGGAAGCCGGAGTCAATCATGCCAAACATGAGCGCTTGCAGGAAAATGATCATGATCAAAATAATACATCGTCTATTAATCCTATTATTAATGGTACTACTACTACTACTGCAACTGCAACTACTACAGAGATCAGCAGTAGTGTATCCTCATCTTATAATTTCGAATCAACGAAGAAGAAAGTTTGGGCAAAACTGGCAACAAATCCATATTCTTATGCTTGTGCACTTGGCCTCGTTTGGGCTCTCTTAGCAAAAAGGTACATACGTACATAACTTTGCAGCAGAACTACGACTATATACATATATAGTATTCAATAAGCTAGCTATATGATCTACAGTATTAACCTTTGGGTTAAAATAAATATATAAATAGGTGGGATTTTGAAATGCCGAGCATAGTAGACGATTCGATTCTGATAATAACCAAGGTAGGAAGTAGAGTAGCCATGTTCACTATGGATAATTAATATTAATTATTTTTTAAAGTACAGAATATATTATATATGACATACGTAATTCTATATGTAGTAATATTAATTAATTTATTAATATTCGTGCATTATGTATATTTATACAAGACTATTCATGGCTCTGCAAGAGAAGGTGGTAGTGTGCGGCCTGCATTTGGCCATGTACGGCATGGCTCTGAGATTTGTGGGTAGACCTCTTACTACGGTTGTTAGCTCTCTAACTTAAGGCTTGCGATCCAATGTCCTTCGTATTGTTGTTATCCAGGCACATAATTAACATTTATCTTATAGCCCATACATTAATTAATATTACATATCACTCACCCATCCATGGATCTAGCCACCTATATATATTTCATTATTAATTCTCAACATATATATGAAAATGAATATTAATTTGTGCAGATAGCTCTACCACAAGCAATTGCCTCATTCGTATTTATTCAAGAGTATGGATTGCACGTTGGTGTACTTAGCACTGCATAAGTTCTTTTGAACAAGTATATTAATTAATTGATCAATAATATTCACTTAACTCGGCCCTATTAACAGAAAATTTTAATTAGCTTAATGGATTGCACTAGTTCTTTGTTTTCAATTTGTTCAATTTTCAGGGTAATTTTTGGCACAATTGTATCCCTTTCTCTCTTGATCGCCTACTATGTCATATTAGATGTTCTCCATTGATGAATGAATGATCTCTCTATCCAGTTGATTAAGACTCTCTCTCTGTCTCTCTAAACTAATAGCTAGGATTCAATATTTAACTTTTGGTGCCTGCGGTTTTTTTAGTTAAGAATTAATGCCTTGGAGCATGGTCATGAGCTAGCTAGCTAATGGATCATACATCACGCTCGTTGAGTTGGGATCCAATGTGCATTTAGCAGATAAAAAGAAAAACATTGTACTGGCCGTTCAATGAAAAGTGCTCCACATTTGACAAACTCAGCTCATATTCCCTCCATCACCTAATAAAATTAAAAAAGATAAAGAAAAAGATTGTTGCATGGTTTTTCGGATTCAATGCGCTAATAATTAATTTTAAAATTAAGCACTACTCCCAATGCAAAGGTGGAAAAAGTGCTTAATTGACAAAAGTGAGTCCATTAATTAAACATATTTATTATCTTAAAGAAAAATTAGATAAGAATATTCCATATACGTTCTCAACGCCCTCCATCCATTATCTCGCCACCTCTGCTTGGAGCAGATTGCTGCTAAATTTTTCTTGCCAGCCTTTCTCCACTAGCTAACGGCTAAAGGCCTTCACTTAAGTTTAATTAATGCTCTCATCTGCAAAGCTTCCAGAAATGATCATCTTAACATAAAAGCTCTAAATATATATTTCCCTTTCTTCCAAAGTGATAATACCGGCAACTGTTATATCTCAAGAATTTTATCCTTTTCAAATGGAATTGAAACACAGCAAAGGATTCCTGCCAACGTTAATGTACAGAAAAACATAATAAAAATACATGTATCTAACACATGGTTCTTTTCATATTAATGCAGTCCAATTTGGTAAACTGTACAGCAGGAATTCATATATCACAATTTACTCTAAGCCTATTAACAAACCAACATAAACATACTATCGGGCAAGTTATGTTTACTACCAAGGCCTTAAACCACATGGAAAGTTGGATTGTACCCCCGTGAAAAACGAAATATGCAAAAGACCCCCATGGAAAAAAAATATACAAAAAACCCCCTTGTCATTTTAAAATCATGCAAAGAAGTCCTTTCCATGCTATGGTGATGGGCATGCACTTGTTCTTGCGACTGGTTATGAGTTTATTGCAGGGAAAAGGTCAATTTTACCCTCTTAGTGTGTAATTTTTTGTGAAAATTCTTCTCCCCCCAATTTTTCCATCGGCTACTTCAGACTCCAAGTTTCTTTCTTTTCCAAATTTCTTACTCACCAATTTGAAAAGCTATAATGGCATCTTCTTTGAAAAATACGATGAGGAACAAGTATAGGTTCCATAAAACCATGTCGGACCTTCGTATAGGAAGCCTCCAGTTTGTAGATGCTTGGCTGATGCAGCCCTTCGAGTACTGGTGAACGATAGGAAAAGCTTGTTAGGTAAGCTCTATTATTGTTTCCTTTTTCAATGCTACAACGTCTTTGCATGGTGTGTGCATTTTACAACAATGTGGTCTACATTTGGGCATCCAGTGACCTATCCACAGAAGCACAATGGTTATGCATTTTATGAAGGTGAAGAAATTGAACTACCCGATGTGGATGAAGTGATTTCTTGGGTGTCAAGTGTAGTTGGGTGTAGGAAAGATGAGAATGATGGTCACTTTGTGCATTTCTCTTGGGTTGTAATAGCTATTTTGTTGACAATTTTGATTGCAATAGTGTTAATGAAATGTGCATTATGCTTGCAAGTTTTGTATGTTGTAATGAACAAAATTTGCTCTTGAATTTACAACCGTATGTAGGTTTCTTTGTTGACAACAAATTTGAATAAATCTTCACTGATCATGGAGGGGGATAAACTGTCAATTTGAACATAACAAATAATTTGACATGGGGGGTGAATTGCTAATTTATCTATGAAAAAATATTGTAAGAACAGAAACACCATGTTGTATGTTTCTTGTCCACATTATAGTGTTCTTTACAATTTGTTGTGAAGGATCTTGAAGTAGTTGAAAATGTGCTTCACATCTAAAGGGGTAAACTGCTAATTTGAACAACACATATAATTTCATATGAGGGTAAATTGCCTATTTATTAGAGAATAATTTTGCAAGAGATTAACTTATAAATCTTAATCAACAATAGAAACACCAATTCAACACCACAAAATTCAACCCCACTCAATCTATAAAAACAATTGCAATTCAACACTACCAAAAAGACTAAAATATAGAAAATGTACACCAAAAACTAGATAATGGCAAGTCAAAACAAACAAAAAGTAACATGGCATCTTTTAATGCACAAAACAAGCCCACAACTATCCCATTCTGTCCATACACTTTAAACAACTCAAAAGCAAACAGAGATATCTTTTCTACATACCAAATGCACTAATACACAATGTTCAAAAAATAAAATACCAACTATTCATTGTTCAAAACACATTTACATTGTTCAGTCCTTTGTAATCAAATGAAAAAAAAAAATCTATGGCCTAGATGCTTTCCTCTCAAGAGCTCTTTTCCTTATATTTTCAAAAACTTGACCAATAGTTTGTTTTTTCACTCTTCTAGCTCTTTATGCAAGTGTTGGGCCAATAGATCCACTAGATTTAAGTGGTGTAGTAGCTCTAGTAGATTGAGCAAATCCAATAGTTGTAGCAACTCCATAGGTAGGTTGTTTCTACAACATGATTGAAGCAAAAACATGTCCAATCATATGAAATAAAAACAATAGAAAAGGGGTTATACCTTTCTAGATCTTGAAGATGGGCATGGTGGCTGTGCTTAAGAATCTTGGCTAAGGGTAGGGGCTTGAGAATCCATCTTTGTTTCAGTCTGGCCACTAGTAGGGATACTTCTTGTAGCCTAAAAGCAAATCGCAATAGATAAACCACATAGGTATAGAAAAATAATATAAGTGATCTAATTACAGATTTTAAAATAAGATGGGCATCTTTTATAACTTAGTTCACTTCAAAATCCATGTCCATTTGAGGCTGTGCCCTAGCTAGGCTCTTTGTAGCCTGAAAGTAAATGAAAACCACGTCAAAACAGAAGTATAGAAAATCAATTAAAGTGATTTGAATACTAGTTTGTTTACCTTATAAAATTTTGAATAGGGATGAGTAGGGTTCTTGCAAGTGCCTTTATTATGATCTCTTTGAAGACAGTTTTTACAAGTGTGTGTGGGGCCCTTTTTTATTAATGTGCTCCTATGTAACTCATCTGGACTCTTCTTCCTTATCTTAGTTGGCCTTCCAAGCTTTCTTCTAGTTTAAGGAGGCTTAAGTGGCACAAAATCTATCTTGATGTAGTCCCTAGGCCCAAGTACTCCATGTATCATATGTTCATACACTTTCAAATAAATCTCTTTCTTGTAACAATCATCAACAAAATCCTCTAACTTCAACATTCTCTCAAAAATTACAACACAAGCATGGAAACAAGTGTATGCATTGAGTTGGAACATCCTACAGATACATGTTTTTTTTTAATCCAAATCTACTAAAACCTATCATCTGGGCTATTCATCTCAAATTCTTTCCCTCCACAACACCTAGCATAATAATGTCTTGTCAAAGTTTGCTACTTGTTAATCTTTTTGAGGATGTTTGGGCATATAGATCCTGTATACTTCTCCATCCCGACTCTTTTTATCTGAATCCTTATCATCAACTTAGTCCTTATCCCCCTCAAACATGGAAATAATAAGCTTGTCCTTTGCATCAAGGATATAACTGTTAAAAGATTCAGATAAATTATTAACTAAAATATCACTATTAAATCTCATTGAAAAATATAATTAGGCCTAATGTTGAGGTAGAACACTCCTAAGCCACTCCATTGCAGTCTGAACATTAGCATCTACTTTGGCGTCTTCTTTCTCCAACAAATTCATGTAATGCTCAAAATTTGACTTCCTAGCAACTAAAGCTGCTTTCCAAAACAATTATTTCATTTTCTAGCCACTGTATTTTTTCTTAAAATTCTCATACATGTGCTGCAGGCAATACCTATGATCACATTCGGGAGCAACATCTTTAAATGCTTATGTCAATCTCTTCTGTTTATCTGAGATGAAAGTCTATCCCTATTCACTAATATTATCTAAAAGTTCAACTAAAAACCATGTCCATGTCTCCCTATTCTCTAATAGAACAATAGCCATGGCTATAGGGAGCATGTTCTCATTGTCATCCCGTCTCACAGCAACAAGAAGTTGGCCTCCATAACCTGTCTTCAGAAAACAACCATCTAGACCAAATGTTGGTCTATATCCAACTAAAAATGCTCTTCTCATTGCATCCAAACAAAAGTACATCATATAAAAAATTAGAGGATCACTGTCATTTACTTTTCTTAACAATAGCTTGCTGGCAGGATTTTTCTATCTGACAGTAGCACAATAATCCCAAAGCTTCAAATATTGCTATCCATCAGTTCCTTTGATCTTATCCAACACATGTCTTTTTGCTCTTATCAGCTTGGATGTGCTCACATGTACATTCACTATTCTTCAAATGGTGTTCTTCAACTTCTCAATGGAAATTCCTAAGTTGTCTTTGATAATGTTCTCCACCCTCTTACCTAAATATCTAGCTTTTGCAAGGCTATTAAAATCTATTCTAGGATAAGTGTTCTTTCCTTTAATTATCTTCACTTGAAATGTGGATGAATTCGTAACGGGGGAGCCATGTATCCTCTAGCTGCAACTCCTATTCTTGCATTTGGCAATTACTCTTGCATTCTCATTTCTAATCCACTTTAATTCAAAGCCTTCTCTGATTGCCCAATCTCTCAAAGCTTCCCTAAACACTTGTGCATTTGAGAACTTCATTCTAACAACCATTTTAAAACTCCTCATTTCCTGCCCTTCTCTAAAATGAGGATGCTTTAGTGCATCATCATTAGAGCTACTCAAACTGGCTAGGTCATCCTCCATACCTAAATCACTACATCATTCTTCATCTTCAACATGTTAAGGCATGGCTGGTCTCTTTGGCTTAGGGTCCTTCAACTTCACAGTCTTTTTCAACTTTCTCACTTGTTCTCTTTTACTTATGTTCTTCTCTAAAAAGATGTCATCATCACTGGAGTCCTCCAAGTCTTCTAACACTAGGCTTGGGCAATCTAAGTCAATATCATAATCACTTGGCTTGTAATCTTCATCTTCTGAGCTACTTGGATCACTTGGATCAATTGGAGGAGCACATTCTTTTCTTTTCTTTTTCTGACTATCTGCTTTCATCATTTCATTTTCTTTGCTTGTTTTCTTAGGCTAAAGATCTCTAACTACTGCTTCCATTGTATCCTCTATCTAGTTTATATCAAGAGCTTGAAAATCAAATTGAAATGCAACTTCAAATGCCTCTTCAAATTACTATTGTTCTTCCTCAATATTCTAATTATCGTGACCTTACTGTGCTCTATCCTTAAGACTCTGATTATCATCAACTTCTTGTGGTTCTTACTCAACATTAGGATTCTCATCAAATTGTTGTCGTTGTTGCTCAATATCAAGATTCTCACCAACTTGTTGTGGTTCAGGCTCAGACTGAAATGCACAACCAACCTAATCCACCTGTTGTTGCTGCTGATTCTCTATTGCTTGCTGGATTTCTTTCTCACTTGTTGTATGCTGTGATTCTCTTGTAATTCATTCTCATTTTCTTGCTCAACAGTCCTTTCAACTGCACATTTTTCTTACTGCTTAATATGCATGGTATCATGTTCAATTAGCTCCTCCACCTTAATTGGACGTTGTGTACTTACCTTAATTTCATTTGCCTCCACTTGTTGTCCAATACCAAATTCATCATTAAAGTTGATTCTAAATGTCAGCAATTTAATCCCAGAGTTTTAGTCTTTGTTATAACCCTTATCTTGATTTTTCATTAAATCCTCCAAGCTTATTAAATTGCCATTCTCATCCATTACATATAGTGGGTCACCTATCTCCTCAATATATAATAGAACAGAAAAGTTAATGCCTTTGTATGCCTTTTTGCATTTCAATTATGCTGTCATCAGGCCTCTCACTATTTAACAGCCTTATCCATACTCAAGTGATTCATTCTCCATGTCTTCTATAATAGAAGTTTACAGCCCCTTTCTTGCCTCCATGCATCACGTACACTTTATTCATATTATCTAAATTGAAATAATCTAAATCAAACTTTGGAATACAAAATAGAAAACCTCCTCTATATATCACTTTAGGTGTGCACTCCAATTCCCCTCCATACCAAATCTCTAACTGATGATATTGACTTATCTGCATACATAAAAAAATTAAGAAATAAATCTCTAGCCAGGGAGACTTTGATATTGACTCAACAGCATAATTTAGAGTGACTCTAATAAGCTTCATACTGACCAATCTTTGACTAATTTAAGTTAATATAACACACTCATAGATAAAAATGATTCTATTTGACTTCAATTATTAGGTAAATTTTATTAGTTTGGGGACCACAACAAGTTGTATCACATGGACAAAGCTGCATGTTTAGATTTATTATAATCACTAGGGGCGACATTCAACAATTGAAAACAATAATTTAAAATTAATAAATTAAACTAAAATCTACAGTAATGAAAATACTACACTATTAACAAAAAGAATCTATGCAGAATTTAGTGAGATAAGAGGACCAAAAAATTGTAATAAAAAACAACAATAACTTCATTCATAATGTACATAAAGAATTTACCAATAATATATATACATATAGCCACACAACAACTACCCATACACCTATATAGTCTGTAAGTTTCCAAAACTTCAAAACATAATAGTAGAAACTTACCAAATCCCAACGCTAACATCAGAAAGTAAAAAAAAAAAAAATATAAGCTTTGTACCTTAAGCGCTTGGGAAAAACCAAAGGTACACAAGGAAAATGTGAGGTTGTTGCGTGCTCTTAACCCACCAAGATTTGCTCTAACCTCCAATCTTTCAAAAATCCTCCCAAGATTGAGCAAATAGACTAGCTGGATACCTTGATTTTGCGAGGTTACAGGTAAGGTTTTCAAAATGAGAGTGGGAGCGAGCGTTTCACGCTTTGTGTTGGAAGGTGAGATTTCGATTTGAATGTTTGGAAAAGATAAACAAAGTCTAAGGTTATTTTGCTTCAAGACATTCTAGTCTTTTCACAAATAATTGTGTAGTAAACTGCAAGCAGGAGGCAGTGAGATATATTTCTAAAATGACGAAGGGGTTTTTTGCATGTTTTTTTTTCCAATAGGGGTCATTGTGAACATTTCATATTTCACAAGAGGGTAAAATGTTATTAGCCCCTAAACCACAATCATTCTTATTTTTTAACAAGGGGGTTGGCTCAACTATCCAGAACTCCCCTTTTTCTTTCCACCATGTTAACTCTCTACTTTCATCATCATCATCATCCATATCATCCTTAGAACTATAATCTTCTAGTTGGAACAAATCATCTAATTCTTTTTCATAGTCATCATAATACTCATCAGCAACTTGATTGTCTAGAGACTAGGCATCTTTTTTATTGATATCACCATAAATGTATTCCTCTCTCCTCTCTCATCTCATCCTCTTCCCTTCTCTTACTAGCTCTATTAGCTCATCTTTTATCACCAATTTTTCATCCTTCTCCACAAGTGTGCCCTTATCGTTATATCCCTTCGCTAGAAAGATAGAATCTCTTTACCACTTTTAGCTCACATAGAACATCTCAGGGTGCCTCACCAACATTCTTCTGAGCTTGTTTGGCAACCCAATTTCCTTTCTAAAATGCGTTAAATGGCCTACTAGAGTCCTCTTCTCCATCGTCATCCCTAAAACCTCCCTCATCATAACACAAGCTCTTTGCTCTACTTCAATTGACTCTTTTACCAAATCTCTCACATTAGTACACATTTGGGAATTCCTTGAACTTTATGAGATAATCATGATGATACCTCTTGACATTTAGCCCCTTCCGGAGTTTTAGGAATTTGAATTTCAATGTTCTGTCTACTATCAGCCTGAGAGACTCAACTTCATCATGTAATGGCAAAATTTTAGCCAAATTTGAATCCCATGAGACAAGCTCAAGCGCACAACCATAAGAAGTGTCAACAACCTTAAATTTATTTGGATGCTCATACCAAAGATGCGAACGAAAGTTAATGGGAAGGCCAAGGTCAGGACCCAAATGCACTAGCTTGGACAACAAAGCCTATGATATGGGAAAGCAAGCATTAAAAGCTTTTGGAGTTTTGTAGCCAGAGAGAGAGCTATAGATTTCTTAAGATCACTTTCCTTTGCAAGGGCTACAACAGCTGGTGTCAAGTGGACACAAACTTGACAAAGCCGTCTAGTGGCATAGAATGGTGAAGGGGTGTTGGGATAGTGAAAAGCTCAAAAATAGTGGGGTAATGGCAGATCATTGATAGGATAGAGCATGGTTTTTGTAAAGATAAGCACAACATTTGTAGAGAATTTCAATGGGCATGAAGTGTTTTGGTTTGGAAAGCAAAAGAGTTTTGAGCTTTTGTATGAAATGTATCTTATTTTGTTTCACCACATGCTTATCTAACCTTGGATCACAGACCAATTTGTGTGGAGACAAAGAGCAAGAATTACAATAGGAGTTAAACATGGGACGCTGTTTTGTTGAGGGTGATTTTTATTCCTAGTACTGACACTAACTCTAAGATTGGGCGGGGGAGCGGATAAAATGGGATTCAAGTGAGACAACTTGTGCATCAATATGAGACAGAGTAGAAATGAATGGAACAAATGCTAGTGCCATTGTAGTCAATTCTTGCAAGAATAAGGTTCATCAGTTGTGCATTTAATCAAACATTTGCGGTGCAGATTATGGCTTATGGAATTAGTGCCAGATCCGCCAACGAGATGACAAAGGCAAACAAGAAAGATTTATAGATAATAAAAAGTATCATCAATAAGTAGAATGATTAGTGGGAAAGGCATAAACTAGGGAATGCGGCTGTAAGAAGAGTCGTATAAGTTCTGGGCAGACATACATGATGGAAGGAATGCTATTCAAGTTAATCAGGCCACTCATAAGTGCTGGATTTTTTAAGCTGAAATCTTTATCTAAACTTTGTGACTCCTAGAAGAGTCGCTGGATATATTAAACGACTTTATCGGATCCACACATATATGTATTCATAAAATATATCTATTATATTACAAAAGGGATGTCATTTTTATCTTACAAATGGAACTTATTTTTAAAGTTTTCTAACAATACCCTTAACTTATTTCAACAACTAAACTAGATAATTCAATTTAAATGGTAGAATAGAGAATTCGATGCATGAAAATAGTTTGGATACTATTTTTGTTAATATCCCAAATTTATCCTTTGAAATTTTCTTTAAAAATATTCTAATAATAAAATTAAAATAGTACTTTTAACAATGCTTAATTTCCAAGTAGTCATACTAAAAGGATAGCGATTATCACACGTAATCTCCACATGCATAAGTACTTTTAAGTATGACGTACTTTTATTTTGAAATATTTTCATTTAGAAGATTTTGATTATTGAGAAGAGACAAAATTAGAGGGAAAGGGTTAATTATAGATATTGAAGAGAGGAAGAGTTAGGAGAGTGAGAATCAATGAAGAGATCACAGTTGAGTGATGAATAAAATCTTTGAAAATCTATATAGATTCATCTTCTGTAGATAGACATATTTTGGGTAAATAACATTTTGGTATAACATGATAAATGTACTTTTAGTTTTTATGTAGTATAGATTATCTTCAGGGTACAAAATACTTTTCTAAAATAACTTTTGTACATATGCTCATGTAACTAGGGGCTGTTTGTTTTTATTTTCAAGGCCCATTTTCATTTTTATTTTCAACACTATTTGAAAATAAAAAATCATCAAATTTTATTTCATACAAAAATATTTCTTATTTTTATTTTTTATTTTTTTTATATCTACCCCATCATACTATTATCACATCAATTAAATTCAAATTTAATTTAATATAAGAACCGACTATTATTTTAAATTGATAATATATAAATATATATTTTAAAAAAATAAATATTTTTAAATATAATAAAATATAAATCACCTAAATTTTCAACTTTATACCTATTCTAATCATTATTTTCAAAAAAAAAAAAAAACATTCAAATTACTTTTCAACCTCTAAAGATGTTGGAAACATAAAATGAAAAAGAAAACATGCATATCGAAACGGGCCCATGCAATATGCCATTCAATATGCAAGACCTGACTCCATTTGGCCTATTATTAAGTAGTTAGGGTACGTGTTGGTGAGCTGCCAATGCCATTCAATCTGCATGACCTAACTACATTTTGCCAAAGAAAGCTTTTGGCTATTAATAGGGAAACTTTCACTGAGCTCCTCTTCATAATGTCCAGAATCGGGATAGGTTTTGTGTGCTATGTTTTGGGTTCCTCTTTATGGTTCGGATGGTGGTTTGTGCTGAGGTATCCCTTGTTCTAACCTTGATGCATCATTGTGTGAAGGACTGGAGATGGTGGTGGAAGTCCTCCTTTGCTTCTGATTCGGTTGCCATATACATCTTTCTTTACTCTATCAATTATTTGATATTCGACCTAAAGCATTTGGGTGGACCTGTCTATGCTACCCTTTTCCTTGCTTATTATTTATTTATTTTTTTTTAATACTTATTTTCCTTGGTTATTCACTCTTCATGGTTCTTGCAATTATGCTTAATTGCAACTGGTACAGTTTGTTTCCTTTCTTCGCTTCACTTTTTTCTAATTTTGCCAAGTAGGCTGCTGAGTTTAGGAGGCAGCAAACTTATGCTGGAATCAAATGCCCGCCTCTTCAAGCCCACACTAAGAAAATGCCAATTACCGCAAGGGTTGTACAAGAAAAAACAACAGTTCGGATCTCTATTTTATCTTTTACTTTCAGAGAAGCTGTTGAAGATGTTCTCCATAATGATGGTATTGTTGATGTTCAGTGTGCATGGAAGGATTTTGAGTGGAGCAGTAGTGTGATACCTGCAAATGGTCATGAGCAACACAAGTCATATCGCTTTGAATAAATAATCCTTTTCTTTTTCCCAGTCATGATTAACTAACTATTTGTTAGTACTCATTTGACTCTTATTCAATGAATTTGTGAAAGCTTACATAATAATCTCTTGTTGGTTGATTGCTGCTTTAGTTAGTTTGCTAGATAACAATCTGTTGCAAGCTTAACTTTTACTAAAACATTTTATGCTTGTCTCATTTATTATTGGCGGTTTGCAAAGCGATTCTTATATCCAGATAAGATATTGTAGCACAGTGAGACAACATTTTCTCGTGGAATGAAGACCTCGGTGTACTGTTGAAAACGTCCACACTCAAGGGTATGCAAAACCTGCATTGTTCTCAGAATTATTTAATTTTCTGTTTTCCCTTACTAGTTTTTTATTTTTTTTTCTTACTTAGAGGTAGTGACGAGATGTTCTACTCTAGAGTACATAAAAAGGAAAATTTTCTAGCTTGAGCAAGCTAGAGCTCGAACACAAGATTGATGAGTTTAATATTTTATGCTCAGGCTTGACTCGATCAAAATTTGAGCTCTAATGGAAAAATGCCATTATATTAAAAATATTGCCACTATAATACTAAATATGTGACATTCTTTAACGCATCTACTGTACAATTTTGTTGTAATGATAATAACGTATGAAAAAGACAATGTCTAAAATGCGCTTGTATAGAGTCAAAACTCAAAATTTTTCATCAAATGATTTTATTTATATGTTTTGACTTTGAAAGTTGATATTTATAGTAACTAAATCTTTAATGTGCTTCTGCTCACTTGGGTTTAGGTGCACATCTTTATGGTCTCACTTTTTTGGGCTTAGTAATCTTATTTATTTAATTAATTGGACCCTCTTATTTATTGTTTTACCTTTCTAGTATTAGGGCCTTCTTTTGGGAAATCATAAATATATATATATATATATATTTCATTAGGCATGGACCAAGTCAATAATGCATCTATTTTTTTATTAGGAAAATATAGAGGCATATACTTATTCTTATTCTTATTATTTATTATTTATTATTCATTATTTTAATTATAATTTATAACATTTTAATATTTTTTAGTAATGTTACTAAAAATATATAATTAGATATAGCAACATGATATTAAATACTTAAAAAGTAATTTTTTTTAAATATCAAAATTAAATTATATTGGATAATTTTGTCCAAGAAGATCATAAGTTTATTCCCACTTAATTGGGAATGGTTAAACTCATAGGGAGTGAGGGATTGACTAAATCCATACTTTTGAGAGTATCAATTCCCATAGGGATGGGAATTCCTATCTCTAAATCATATAAACTATAGTTTTAGGAGTGGACTTGGGAATGTTCATTCCATTCCCATTCCCAATGCATTCCGAACTTGCTTCTATTCACCGACCATACCATTAGGGTTTTATATTGGTATATCAGTGCATTGTGATAGTGAAGAGCTCAAAAATTGTAGAGGAATGATATATCATTGATATGATAGAGTGTGTTTGTGTAAAGATAGTAAGTGCAGCATTTATGGAGAATTTTAATAGGCAAAAAGTATTTTGGTTTGGAGAGAATGAGAGTTTTAAGCTTTTATACAAATCGCATCTTATTTTGCTTCACCACATGCTTATTTAATCTTGCACAACATAATCTAAAATATCCTAACAAATACACTCCTTGATTTTGAGTAAACCAAATTATCAGTTACAAAGTCGTTCATTAATTTTGAATGGACCCATATAGCAATTAAGGATTCGTTTATTCAGTGTGAGCGAAGCATAGGCACTATATACTACACTAGTAAACAGAGAAAAAAAAATGAGGAAAAAGAGTTAGGAACTAAAGTTGAAAACATGATTAGGTGGGAAGATATGCACGAAGTGGTGGTAATGTTGGTGCCGCTTTATGTGGCACTTGAATTGGATTATGCTCAGCTAAAGACCGGCAGATGTTCAACACTGACTAATGCAGTGCCATCAACCGTTTCAACTACTATTTTATCATGCCTTTTTTCACCTTCCAATTCAACTCCCACGTTGATCTCTACCACATAAATTTGAAGGTGAAGAAAGGTATAATGAAAAAGCAGTCGACATGGTTGATGGCATCACATTGGTCAGTGTTGAACATTCATCGCCATTTATTGGAGCCTTACCCCAATCTGAGTGCCACGTAAAGCAGCACCATTGTTGCCACCAC
Source organism: Jacaranda copaia (assembly GCA_014898725.1). NCBI lineage: Eukaryota > Viridiplantae > Streptophyta > Magnoliopsida > Lamiales > Bignoniaceae > Jacaranda > Jacaranda copaia. The sequence goes on from JACGDI010003348.1 coordinate 140,768, forward strand.
TTTTGTATATGACTTCCTATTCAATCATATTTCCAGCTTTAATTCCTAATTCTTTCTCCTCATTTCTTTTTTGTTTACTAATGTAGTATATAGTGTCTACAATTCACTCACAATGAATAAACGAATCCATAACTACTATTTGACTCCATTCAAAATCAATGAATGAATTCTTAGCTGATAATTTGATTCACTCAAAATCAATGGTCTGTGAGGATATTTTGCATTCTGTTTGTTTAAGGTTAGATGACCATGCAGTGAAGCAAAATAAACTACGATTTGTACAAAAGTGTAACACTCTCCTTGTCTCCAAACCAAATCACTTTTTACCCATCAAAATTCTCCACAAATGTTGTGTATACTGTCTTTACACAAATCACACTCTATCTTATCAATGATGTATTGTTACCCTATTATTTTTTAGCTCTTCGCTATTGCAATACACTGATATACCAATTTAAGATCCTAATGATATGATTGGTATATAAAGATAAAATGGGAATGGATTGAGAATGGAAACAAAATGGGCATTCCCAAGTCCACTCCTTAACCTATACTTTATATGCTTTATAAGAGATGAGAATCCCAATTCTCATAGGAATCGATATTCTCAAAAGTTTGGTTTAGTCAATCATTTACTTCTCTTGACGTTTAACTATTTCGAATCATTTCCGAATCAACCTATATTTTTTAGGCAAAACCTTATATAATTTAAGAATTGAATTTAATATTTAAAAAAAATCTTTGCTTTTTAAATATTTAATGTAACTTTCCAATTTATTTGGTTCTTACTACAGCTATTCACTACTAAAAAGAAGAATTTTATTGAACCGGCCATGCGGTCACCAATTAAATAAAAATTAATCTGTAATTCAATTGATGACCACCTTTAATGATTATACTTTGCAGTTCCTAAAATTCTCATCACTAATTTAATTAGTGAGTGCTACCATTAACGTCACGAAATCATGACCACAAATTGATCACTAATTTAAAAAATGAGGTCACTAAATTTTTGGAAGTTAATATATTAATTGGTCACAATGCGTAACTAATTAGTGACCAATTATGCTGCGATCACAAATTAGTGATGGAATTGGTGACTGAAATAAAAATCAATTACTAATTAGTAATTGAAATAAAAAACAGTCACTAATTAGTGATCGAATCAATTCCCGCAATATGAAGTTTCCTAATTCAACATTGAGCTAAGCTGGCAAATTGTTATCAAATCAATCACCAAGTGGTTACTATGCAGTCGCTAATCAGTGACTGCAGTAATGGGTCAGTAAAATCTTATTTTAGTAATGGTTGGCTATAGATTTGAGATCCAATATCCTCCGTATTTCTACTATTTATGTAATTAATTTATACATTATTAATGCCATGATTCATCATCCATCCATCATTCTAGTTATATATATACCTCTTGATTTCTCACTTTGATTAATTACAATATATCTACAAAAAGCTACCACGAGCAATTGCATCCTTTTTATTTGCCAAGAGTATAGGGTGCACTGTGCAAGTACCTTTGAACAAGTACAAGCTAATAAATACTAACTCAGCCTTACTGTTAAAATTATAGACAGCTATTTATAGCTCTAATTCGTTTCTTTGTTCAACTCTTGGGCCGTTTTTGGCACAATTGTCTCCTTTCCTCAGTCGATGAATAATTCATGGAGCTAGCTAGTTAGGTCTCTCGCTCTCTCTCTCTCTCTCTCTCTCTCTCTCTCTCTATATATATATATATATATATATTTCTAATTCTCCACCGAACCAAGCAGGCTTCATTAATTAAATTGTGCCACTTGCAGTTTAGTTCAGAATGCCTACAACCACAATGAGCTACCTTATGGATACATCGTGCTGAATTCGGATCCCATGCGCATTGAAACATCAGTTGTCAATCTCTGAACATTGTACCATAGAAATATCTAAATAAAACAGATAGCTACGGCCATATACATGATCCTGGAAATTGTCAATATCCAGATATATAGTACCCCTTCTAATTCCATATGACACTGGAAATTGTTTCTTGATCGATGATCTCAAGAATTATCCTTTTTCATAAGGCATCAATCGAAACAATACAGGTAATGATTCGCGCCGAGATTAATGCATTGCAGGGAAATATGAAAATACTTGAAAACAAAAACAGTACAACAGTACATGCATTAATAACACATGCATGGTTCTTTTCAAATTAATGCATGCAGATCGC
>JACGDI010003348.1:166826-179710 GCA_014898725.1 Jacaranda copaia
TTCCAATGTTCAGCGCCAGGATTATTAGTACATTTGGAAAGCTTGCAAACAGTAAATGAAATATCTAGCCTAATACAATGCATGGCGTACATTAAACTACCAATCGCACTGGCATACTCAATTTGAGCAATAGCTCTCCCAGAGTTCTCCACTAGTTTGTATGAAATATCATATGGGGTGCTTACCTCTTTAATTCTAAAATGTTGATACTTATTTATAATTTTCTCAATGTAGTGGGATTGTCACAAAGCATAACCCCTACTATTTTTCTTAACTTTGATGCCCAAGATAGTATCTACCTCACCTAGATCTTTCATTTTAAATTACGAGGACAAATACTTCTTTATTTCGTTAATACCACTCATATTTGTCCCAAATATGAGCATATTGTCGACATACAAGCACACAATGATGCCATAGTCCTTTGTAAATTCAAAATAAATACACTTATCCGCATTATTATGCTTAAATCCATTAGATAAGATAACATAATCAAATTTCTCATGTCACTGTTTTGGTGCTTGTTTCAAGCCATATGATGACTTTACCAACCTGCATACTTTCTTTTCATTTCCAGGAAGAACAAATCCCTTAGGTTGTTCCACATATACCTCCTCATCCAAATCACCATTGAGGAAAGCTATTTTCACATCCATTTGATGCACATATAAATTATTAATAGATGCTAGAGTAAACAATACTCTAATGGATGTTATTCTAGCTACTGGTGCATATGTATTAAAATAGACAATACCTTTCTTTTGCCTAAAACCTTTTGCCACTAATCTAGCTTTAAAGGTTTGAATAGATCTATCAGTATTATATTTTCTTCGAAAGACCCATTTACAACCTATAGGTTTTGAACCAAGGAGCAAATCTATTAGTACCCAAGTATTATTGGACAATATTGAGTCCATTTCATCATTAATTGCCTCCTTTCAAAATGCTATGTCTCTAGATATCATAACTTCTTTATAGGTTTTAGGATCTCCTTCTATGTTCAATGTAATAGGCATTTTATTGAGCACTGACTCCCTATAACCCTCAACTAAGAGGATAATAGACTGAAGACTGTGGATCAACATAGTCTAGTCCTAGTTTTTTTTGTTTTCTAATCCTTTGACTTCTTCTATGTTCAATAGGAGATTCAATTATGTGCATTTTACCATTAGATAATGTGCTTTGATCAATTTGTTGGTGTGTTTGTATGGTTACATTAGAATCATTGCCAAATTTATTTTCAATAAATTCAACATCCCTTGATTGTACTATCACATTAAACTATAAGTCCAATAATCTATATGCTTCAGAATGTTAAGCATATCCTACAAACACATTTTTTATAGCTCTTGGTCCTAACTTTGTCCTTTTAGTATCAGTCACTCTATGAAAAGCTAGACAACCCCAAACTCTTAGGTAACTTAAGTTTGGTTTCCTTCCTTTCCACAATTCATATGAAGATGCTTTAAGTTTCTTAGAAGATATCCTATTATGTACATGACATGCAGTCAGTAAGGCTTTACCCCATAAATTATTAAGCAGCTTAGCATTCAAGATCATTGCATTCACCTCATCAACTAGAGTCAATTTTTTTTTTTTTTTTTTGCCAAACCATTCTGTTGTGGAGTATATGGTGCACTCATTTCATGTATGATACCATTATTTTCACAAAAAGAATTAAATTCAGAAGAAAAATATTCACTTCTTCTGTCACTTCTTAAAATTTTATTTCTATTCCTTTTGATTTTCTACTTCAACCTTATAGAGCATAAACATGTGAAAGGCTTGATCTTTTGTTTTCATCAAATAGACATAAGTGTATCTAGAATAGTCATCAATGAAAGTGAAGAAATATCTATTTCCCCCTATAGTTAAAATTCCATTTAATTCACATATATATGAATGAATAAGTTCTAATAATTCAAAATATCTTTGAACAAAAGGAAATGGTTTCTTAGTCATTTTTGCTTGTAAACATATTTCACACTTTTCATTGCTAGTATCATTGCAAGAAATTAAATCATGTTTTGACATATATTTAATATAACCAAAGTTAATATGTGCCAATCTACCATGCCATAAATTAAAAGAAGAAAAGTCAACAAAGTAAGCCGAATCATTTATTTTATTAGCAACACTCAATTTGAACATGTCATCACAAGAGTAACCTTTGCCAACAAAGGCACCACTCTTAGAAAATACAACCTTATTAGACTCTAGAACAGCCTTGATTCCTTTCTTACATAATAAATTTGCAGATACAAGGTTCTTCCTAATTTGGGGAACAAGGAGAACATTGACTAGCACTAATTTCTTTCCATAAGTGAAAGATAGTTCAACAGTGCCCCTGCCAAGGACCTTAGCGGTGTTGCCATTTTCCATCATCACTTCTTGCCCATCGTCAACCTTCTGCAAGGTCTTGAATAGTGCTTGGTCATTGCATACGTAGACAGTAGCACCAAAATCATACCACCAGTCAGGAGATGTTATTGCAGTAGCCATGTTCAACTCAGTGATCACCAATGTGCAAATCAGTAATCATGGCAACAATGGCGTTCTCTGTATCAACCATATTTGCACTGTTGGCATTTTCTGTCTTCTACTTCTTTCTGTAGCAACAATCACATTTAAGATGGCCCTTTTTACTGCAATTATAGCACAACTTGTTGGTCTTGTATTTTTTTGTGTCAGTCCCAACAATCTCCTAGAAGTTCCTTTTCTTTCTTTTAGGCACAACTTCTCCAGATTTCTTCCCTCCCGAACTAGGTTTCTTTTCATCCACATCGTTCACCTTGGAGAAAGTTTTAGCATGCCTTTTCTGCAAATTTTGAGTGTCCTCCTCGATCCTCAAATGCTTTTCAAACTATTTCATCATCCTTCCTTTTCTTTCTTTCTGCCTTGAGTGCCTCCAAATTGTTATCCTGTAGTGCTAGAAGATCTTTTAAATTTGGGTCCAGTACATAGGCTATCTTCAGTGCAGTGAGCATGAACATCAACTTGTCTCTCCATCGCTTGAAGTTTGTCCTATCGAACAAGTCCAATTTCACCAAATTATGATCCACCACTTGAAATGAATTTTTGTCCTTCCTTCCATCTTCTCAAATTATCAACTTAAGATTGCTAAATTTAATGTATTGAAGAATTGGAAGTTTGATATGCCTAATTGCGTACAGAGAACCCCTACACTGTCCTTAAAGTGATAATTGCCCCCATTATTTGTGCGACAAGGACTATGGCAATTCACATCTAGAATTCAACTGAGGCGCCCTAGAAATTACAGTTAGTATTCTAAAATTCCTACTTAAGAATTTCTATTGGTGTTGAGAATAATTGAAAAGAGTATAAAAAATCTTTTGCTGAAGAGTAATAATACTTTGCTTTAAAAATTACAATAATTTGTGTGGATTAATTCCCCTTATATAAGATTACAACAAACATTCACACAGTTATGACTGTTAGATTAAATAACACATTAATTATAATAATTTTATTTTTTTCCTAACAGTCACATTGTTTTTGATTAAAAAAAACATAATTTAAATAATTAAATTTAAATTACAGATTTAATTAAGTGTTGGATTAAAATATAATTAGAATTTAATCCACTCTGCGTCATGCACGTGCTAAGTGCTAAGTCTTGATTATGAAATATATATATATATATATATATATGTATAATTTCCATGCACTTGGACACTTTCCAAAAAATTTTAAAATAATTTAAAAGTTTAATAAGAGATTTACCTAATAAAAGGACTCTCTTTTATTTATTTTTTCAATGTGGGATTGAAATCCCAAACGAATTCTCATCTCTTCTCTACTGAACATACTATCTAGAGTTCTAATTAATTCCAACAGTTTTTTATTTTTATTTTTGTCTTACTTAGAGGTAGTGACGAGATGGTCTAATCTAGAGTAGATGAAAAGAAAAAATTTCAAGTTCAAACAAGATAGAGCTCGAGCTCAAACTTTATTGAGTTTAATTTTTTATGCTTGAGTTCAACTCAATGAAAATTTGAGCTCTAACAAAAATATGCCATTAAATTAAAATTGTCACTATAATACTAAATATGTGACAATTTTTAACGCATCTAATGTACAATTTTTTTGTAATGATAATAATGTTTGAAAAAAGAGATTGTCCAAAACACACTTGCCTAGAGTCAAAATTCGAAATTTTTTGTCAAATGATTTTCTCTATTCGTTTTGACTTTGAAAGTTGATATTTGTAATGATTAAATCTTTAATGTGCTTCTACTCAGTTGGGTTTATGCGTCCATCTTAATGGTCTCACTTTGTTGGGCTCAATAATCTTATTTATTTTAATTGGACCCTTTTAATTATTCTTTTACTTTTTTAGTCTTAGGGCCTTAATTTTGCATATCATAAATATATATAGATATATATGCTTATATTTTTCATTAGGCGCAGACCAAGCCAACCGTGCTTCTATTTTTTTTATTAGAAAAATATAGAGGCATATACTTGTTTTTATTTTTATTATTTATTATAATTTATAACATTTTAATATTTTTTTAGTAATGTTACTAAAAATATATATAATTAGATAAAACATGTACCAACCAAATAAATTGGAGCATTATATTAAATATTAAAAAAGTAATTTTTTTAAATATCAAAATTAAATTATACAGGATAATTTTGTCCAAGAAGATCATAAGTTGATTCCCACTTAATTGGGAATGGTTAAACTCATAGGGAGTGAGGGATTGACTAAATCCATACTTTTGAGAGTATCAATTCCTGTAGAGATGGGGATTCCTATCTCTAAATCATATAACAATAGTTCTAGGAGTGGACTTGGGAATGTTCATTCCATGCCCATTCTCAATGCATTCCCACCTTACTTCTATGTACCGATCGTACCATTAGTGTCTTATATTGATATATCAGTGTATTGTGATAGTGAAGAGCTCAAAAATTTAGGGGAATGATAGGTCATTGATAAGATAGAGCATGTCTGTGTAAAGATAGTGAGTGCGGCATTTATGGAGAATTTTAATGGGCAAAAAGTATCTTGGTTTGGAGAGAATGAATTCTAAGCTTTTATTGAAATCGTATCTTAATTTGCTTCACCACATGCTTATTTAACCTTGCACAACAAAATCTAAAATATCATAACAAATTCACTGATTGATTTTGAGTAAACCAAATTATCAGTTTAGAAGTCGTTTTTGAATGGACCCATATAGCAGTTAAGGATTCATTTTTTCAGTGTGAGTGGAACATAAACACTATATGCTACACTCGTAAACACCTAGGTAAAAAAGGAGGAGGAGTTAGGAACTAAACCTGAAAATACAATTGGGCAGGAAGATATATACAAAGTGGTGGTAGTGATGCTGCCGCTTTATGTGGCACTCGAATTGGATTATGGCTCAGCCAAATACCGGTGGATGTTCAACACTGACTAATGTAATGCCATCAACCATTTCAACTGCTAGTTTATCATGCCTTTTTCACCTTCCAATTCAACTCCCACGTTGATCTCTACCACATAAATTTGAAGGTGAAGAAAGGTATAATGAAAAATGAATGAAGGCATCACATTAGTCAGTGTTGTACATCCATCCCCATTTAATGGAGCCATAACCCAATCCGGGTGCCATGTAAAGCAGCACCATTGTTGCCACCACTTTGTATATGTCTTCCCATCCAATCATATTTCCAGCCTTAATTCCTAACTCCTCATTTATTTTATGTCTACTAATGTAGTATATAGTATCTACGATTCACTCACAATAAATAAACGAATTCTTAACTACTGTTGACTCCATTCAAAATCAATGAACGAATTTTTAACTGATAATTTGATTCGCTCAAAATCAATGATCTGTTAGGATATTTTGCAATTTTGTTTGTTTCAGGTTAGATAACCATCAGGTGAAGCAAAATAAGATACGATTTGTACAAAAGCTTAAAACTTTCCTTCTGTCCAAACCAAAACACTGTTTACCCATAGAAATTCTCCACAAAATGTCGTTTACTATCTTTACACAAATCAAGCTTTGTCTTATCAATGATATATTGTTAGGCTACTATTTTTTAGCTCTTCACTATTGCAATATACTGATATATCAATATAAGATCCCAATGATATGATTGGTAGATAAAAATAAAATGGGAATGAATTGAGAATGGAAAACAAATGAGCATTGCCAAGTCCACTCCTTAACCTATACTTTATATGATTTAGAGATGGGAATCCCAATTCCCATAGGAATCAATATCTTCAAAAGTATGGATTTAGTCAATCACTCACTCCTCTTGACTTTTACTTATTTCCAATCAATTAGGAATCAACCTATATTTTTTTAGGCAAAACCTTATATAATTTAATAATTGAATTTGATATTTAAAAATAAACCCTTTACTTTTTAAATTTTTAATGTAACTTTCCAATGTATTGGATTCTTACTATGGCTATTCACTACTAAAAAGAAGACTTTCATAGACCTATCCATGCAGTCACTAAATAACTAAAAATTAATTAGTAATTCAAATAGTGATCGCTTTTAATGATTGTATTTTGTAGTCACTAAAACTTTCATCACTAATTTTAATTAGTGACTGCTACCAGGAACATCACAAAATCATGACTGTAAATCGATAACTAACATTAAAAATGAGGTCGCTAAATTTTTGCAAACTAACATTAAAAATGAGGTTGCTAAATTTTTGCAAGTTAATATATTAATCAGTCACAATGCGATAACTAATTAGTGACCAATTATGTTGCAGTCACAAATTAGTGATAGAATGACTGGAAAAAAAAAATGGATCACTAATTAGTGTTGACTCAGTGACTAAAATAAAAAAAAAACAGTCACTAATTAGTGATTGAATTAATTAGCACAGTATGGGGTTCGCTCATTCAACACTAAGCCGTCAAATTATTATCGAATCAATCACTGAGTGGTTACTATGCGGTCGCTAATAAGTGGCTGCAGTAGCGGGTCAGTAAAATCCTATTTTTGATAATGGTTGGCTATAGGTTTGAGATCCAATATCCTCCATATTTCTATTATTCATGTAATTAATTTATACATTATTAATGCCACGATTCATCATCCATCCATCCATCCATCCATCATTCTAGTTATATATATACCTCTTGATTTCTCACTCCGATTAATTACAATATATCTACAAAAAGCTACCACAAGCAATTGCATTCTTTTTATTTGCCAAGAGTATAGGTTGCACTGTGCAAGTACCTTTGAGCAAGTACTAGCTAATCAATACTCACTCAGCCTTACGGTTAAAATTATAGACAGCTATATGTAGCTCTAATTCGTTTCTTTGTTCAACTCTTGGGCCGTTTTTGGCACAATTGTCTCCTTTCCTCAGTCGATGAATAATTCATGGAGCTAGCTAGTTAGGTCTCTCTCTCTCTCTCTCTATATATATATATATTTCTAATTCTCTACCGAACCAAGCAGGCTTCATTAATTAAATTGTGCCACTTGCAGTTTAGTTCAGAATGCCTAGAACCTCAGTGAGCTACCTTATGGATACATCATGCTGAATTCGGATCCCATGCGCATTGAAACATCAGTTGTCAATCTCTGAACAGTGTACCATAGAAATATCTAAATAAAACAGATAGCTACGGCCATATACATGATCCTGGAAATTGTCAATATCCAGATATATAGTTCCCCTTCTAATTCCATATGACACTGGAAATTGTTGCTTGATCGATGATCTCAAGAATTATCCTTTTTCATAAGGCATCAATCGAAACAATACAGCCAATGATTCGCGCCGAGATTAATGCACTGCAGGGAAATATGAAATACTTGAAAATAAAAACAGTACAACAGTACATGCATTAATGACACATGCATGGTTCTTTCCAAATTAATGCATGCAGATCGCAGTCCAATTTGGCAAACTGTACACCAAGAATTTCATACATATAGTTAATACTTAATACGTATCACAATTCACTATAGAGCTTAAGCCTACCTACAAAAAACATACTCTTAAGCAAGTTATGTGAACTGTGATCATGCCTGTCGGCCCCCGAAACCATAACTATTTTTTTTTTTTTTTGTTGTTTTTAGCAGAGCTTGATTTGTGTAAAGATAAGTAAGCGCGGCATTTAATTTGTAGAGAATTTTAATGGGCATCAAATGATTTAATTTGGAAATTGAAAAGCAGTAGAATTTTGAGCTTTTGTACAAAATGTATGTATCTTATTTTACTTCACCACAAGCTTATCTAACCCTGAATCACGGACAATTTGCGAGGAAACGGAGGGCGTGTATTTTGCTTTAAAATTAATCTTTTTTGCAATAGCCACTAGTAATGCCAAATTTAAGCACTCAATAATTGAATTGAAATTTGATTGTAAGTTGAAACTACAGGCTTGACTGAGAAAATGAGGCAAAATCGTATTTTTCATTTTGTAACTTTGCTTCATTTTATTTTTTTATCTTATAAATTGTAAAATTACAACTTTAGTCTTGTAGGTATTAAAAATTTATCACTTTTAGTTCTCTCTCTCTCTCTCTCTCAAAGATAAAAAAAGAGAGATTTATTTAAAAGTACCAAAATCATTTTTCATTTTTATGATCAGTCCCCACTTGATTCTTATTAGACTAAACTCCCTAATTTTGTAAGAATTTTATAGTTTACTCCCTACTCACCTGATTTGACAAAAATGGCCTTAACTATAATATTTTTCACTCATGTTTTTTGCACTTCTTTATCATAAACAAAAGGCAACAGTAAACCCTTACCAATACCATTATCACTTCCAGAAATAGAAAGAAAAGAAAAAACGCAAGCAGCTCCACGGTGGAAACGAGAAACAACCATCAACCCAGCATCTATGTTGTCTTCTTTTCTTTTCATTTTCATCATTTTTTGGTTTAATCTTTATTTTTAGGTTTCTTCTTCTTCTCAGTTGCTTCTGAATTTCTTGTATTTTTCCGGCAATGTCAACCAGTAGTGAAGTTAGAGTGTTTAATCAATTATTGGGGAGTTGTCGCTACAAAGACCAGCTCCATATAATGTCCATTAAGGATACTACGACTTTAATGGACATGCACATTAATCTCACAAAAAAATGGAGTGAAATCAACGCTGGGCTCTTTAGTTTGCAATGCGTAGCTCCACATCAAAGATTGTACGTGACATTGACATTCTGGTAAACCAAAAGGATGAATCAAGTAGCAGTGCCAAGAAAAGCAATGATATTTTAAAGTAATACTTCCACAGAATATAAACTGTACTGCAGTTTGTAAAGTTTTGTATATCAAGAATTCTGAAATTGCACATCATTTATTTGAAAATCTTTCTCTACTTTAGAATGTTCTATATTATACTTCATTATAAATAAAATTGTATTTCATTTGATAAAAATTGTACACTATTATTTAAGTTTTATACTTCAAGTATTCAATTAAACTGTTATCAAAAATTATACCGCCATTTCTGAGGTTTTATACTTTAGAAATTTGGAAATTATACTTCACTTTATCTAAAATTGTACTTCATTTTCTTCTGAAATTATACTTCTTCATTTTGTACTTCATTTTACCTAAACATGTACTCTATTCATTGATTTTCTATAATTCAAGTATTCTATTTAATGATTATTCCAAACTGTACTACAGTTGCTAAGATTTTATACTTAAACTACTCCACTTTATACAAATTTGTAGTCTAGTTATCTAAAATTATACTTCATTTCACATAAAATTGTACTCTATAATTTAAGTTTTATACTTGAAGTGTTCTACTAATGGATTGTCAAAAATTGTACTGCAGTTGCTAGGGTTTTGTATTTCAAATGTTTGAAAATTATGCTTCACATTATTAAAATTGTACTTCTTTCTGCTAAAATTATACTTCATTTTATAATTCATTTTACCTAAACATGTACTCTATTCATTGATTTTCTACACTTCAAGTGTTCTATTTATTGATTATCAAAAATTATACTTCTTGTGCGGGAATTTTATACATCGCGTATTCTAAAATTGTACTTTCTTATATGTAAAATTGTACTTTCATTTCTAAAATTATACTTGCTCATTTTAAAAAGCATGTAACCTATTCATTAAAGTGCTATACTTCAAGTGTTCCGAAATTATACTTCATTATATCTAAACCTGTAATTCAATTAGTTAAATTTATTATATTTCACTTTATCTAAAATTATGCTTGTTCTCCTGAAATTATACTTCATTTTACCTAAATCTGTAATCTATTCATTGAAGTTCTATACTTCAAAGTGTTCTATTTATTGATTATCTAAACTTTATTTAAAATTTTAATTTTTTTCTGAAATTATACTTCATTTTATACTTTATTTTACCTAAAACTGTACTCTATTCATTGAAATTCTATACTTTAAGTATTTTATTTATTGATTATCCAAACTTTACTTAAACTTTTAATTTTTTTTTTGAAATTATACTTTATTTTACCTAAAACTGTACTCTAGTCATTGAAGTTTTATACTTCATATGTTTTATTTATTGATTATCCAAAACTGTAATGCAGTTGTCAGGGTTTTATACTTTTAAACTATTCAAAATTATACTTCATCTTATACAAATTTATACTCTAGTTATCTAAAATTGTAGTTTATTTCACATAAAATTGTACTCTATTATTTAAGTTTTATACTCCAAGTGTTCTACTAATGGATTATCAAAAATTATACTGCAATTGCTAGAATTTTATATTCAATTTATTAAAATTGTACTTATTTTTTATGAAATTATACTTCATCTGTCAACCTCAAGGGATGCAGTCGATGAGGAAATTGGTTCCACTAATGCATCGCACAATGAATTGGCTTTAACTAGCAACTCAATTGATGCATGGAGGACAAACCCTGGAAATATTGCAGACTGTGAGATTGACCTAATTAGTCAAAAATTTCATCGACTATTTATATGTTTCAGTGCCTTCCTTATTGGTTTCTCAGGGGATACAGGCTATTGATATATTTAGACGGCACCCATATTATAAATAAATAAAAAAGAAGCTTACTCAATGCTGTCAGTAAGGATGCTAATGATGGCTTATTCATGCTAGCTTATGCAATTGTTGACTCTGAAAATGATATTAATTGGGAGTGGTTCTGCTTCAAGCTAACAAGTATCTTAGATTTTCAATATCTGCCTGGCTTATCAAGGTTCACTTCCTTCTCTGATCGACATCTAGGTCTTCTTAAGGCCATCCCCATGATATTTTTCGGTAGCCACCATGCATATTGCTTAAGACGCTTAGTGGATAACTTTAAGAAACAAGTGTCCTTTATCTTTGTTTGTGAAATAATTATGTGAAATAAACTCTAATTCGTAACATTTAGCACATTACTATTCTATTATTTTAAATTCAGGAATTAAGGAAGTACCCTCTATATAACAAGAAACATTGGTGCTCTGTTTTTATGAAAGCCATATATGCGCATATAAGATAGGAGTATACACGATATATAGACAACATCTTGGAGTCATTGCCGTTTGCCAGAGACTTTATTATACAATCTGACCCACCATGTTGGGCAAATTCCTTATTCAATGGAGATCGATGGGGGGTAATAAATAATAATCAAGCAGAATGTTGGAATAATTAGGTTAAACCAGCCCGATTTATGCCAGTTGCAGCCATGGTTGATCACATACGCATGCAAATATTGGTTATGATGCATGATCGATGAGAAGAATCTCATAAGATGGTTGGTCAAATATGTCCCAAGCAAGAGAAGAAGTTGGCAATCAATCATATGTGTTCTCGTAACTTAAAAGTTGTCATGTCTAGTGGTTGGAGCTTTGAGGTGATTGAGCAATATAAATCGTATGCTGTAGATTTACATGGCAGAGTTTGTTCGTGCAGAGCATGGCAAATTGATAAAATACCATGCAAACATAGTTGTGCTTGTGTCGAGTCAAGGTCACTTTCACCATATGACTTCACCGATCAATACTACCAAGTTGAGATGTATCAACAAGCATACCAAGCAGTGAGAAACCCTATTCCTAGGTTTGATATGAATCTGTTCCAACCAGATGATGATAGGCTCATTAATGCACCTGATTGTCAATCTCAGCATGGGCATAGAAGGATACAAAGAATTCCATCAAAAATTGAGAAACGTGTAATTAAGTATAAAATGTGTGGTAGAATAGGGCATAATCGTCAAACATGCAAAGAATCAGTAAATTAGTTAAATTTTGTACTTTAATGAATTTCATTTTATACTTCGATTGTTTTGGGTTTGCACTTCATTTCCTTTGAATTGTACTTAAATTCACTGGGTATTTTCAATTAAACTGAATTGTACTTCAGCGAAACACATTTTATACCTCGTTAGTTCAGGATTTGTACTTCATTTTCTTTGAATGGTACTCAAATGCCTTGCCTCATTTCAATTAAATCAAAGTTAACTTCAGAGAAATAAATTTTATACTTCGTTATTTCGTGGTTTGTACTTTATTTCCTTTGAATGGTTCTCAAATTGTCATTAGAATCGAGGTGTACTTTAGTGAAACACATTTCATACCTCATTAGTTTAGGGTTTGTACTTCATTTCCCTCAAATTTTACTCAAATTTCCTGCCTCGTTTCAATTGAATCAAAGTGAACTTCAAATAAACACATGTTGCACTTTGTTTATTCTTAGTTTGTACTTCATTTCGTTCAAATGGTACTCAAATTCCTTGCATTGATTCAATTGAATCGAAGTGAGCTTCAGATAAATAAATTTTATACTTCGTTAGTTTAAGATTTGTACTTCATTTCCTTTGAATGATTCTCAAATTGTCACTGGAATCGAGATGTACTTCTGCAAAATACATTTTATACTTCGTTAGTTAAGGGTTTGTACTTCATTTTTTT
>JACGDI010003348.1:179810-220672 GCA_014898725.1 Jacaranda copaia
TGCCTCATTTCAATTGAATCGAAGTAAACTTCAGAGAAACAAATTTTATACTTCTTAGTTCAGGATTTGTACTTCATTTTCATCAAATCGTACTCAAATTGTTACTAGAATCGAGGTGTACTTTAGTAAAACACATTTTATACCTCGTTAGTTCAGGTTTTTTACTTCATTTCCTTCAAATTGTACTCAAATTCCCTACCTAGTTTCAATTGAATAGAAGCGAACTTCAAAGAAGCACATTTTGTACTTTATTTTTTCTTAGTTTAACTTCAATTTCTTCGAATGGTACTCAAATTTCTTGCCTCGATTCAATTGAATCGAAGTGAACTTTAGAGAAATAAATTTTATACTTCATTAGTTCAGGGTTTGTACTTCATTTCATTTGAATGGTTATCAAATTTCTTGTCTCGTTTCAATTGAATCGAAGTGAACTTCAAAAAAATAAATTTTATATTTTGTTTTTTTTTGTTTGTACTTCATTTACATCAAATCATACACAAATTGTTACTAGAATCGAGGTGTACTTCAGCGAAACACGTTTTATACTTTGTTAGTTTAAAGTTTGTACTTCATTTTCTTTGAATGAATCTCAAATTCCTTGCCTCGTTTCAATTGAATCGAAGTGAACTTCAGATAAACAAATTTTATACTTTGTTTTTTCTTGATTTGCACTTCATTTTCATCAAATCACACTCAAATTCCTTGCCTCGTTTCAATTGAATCGAAGTGAATTTTAGATAAATAAATTTTATACTTCGTTAGTTCAGAGTTTGTACTTCATTTTCATCAAATCATTCTCAAATTGTCACTGAAATCGAAGTGTACTTTAGTGAAACACATTTTAAATCTCATTAGTTCAGGTTTTTTACTTCATTTTCTTCAAATTGTATTTAAATTCCCTGCCTCGTTTCAATTGAATCGAAGTGAATTTCAAAGAAATACATTTTGTACTTTGTTTTCTCTTAGTTTGTACTTCATTTCCTTCGAATGGTACTCAAATTCCTTACCTCAATTCAATTAAATCGAAGTAAACTTCAGAGAAACAAATTTTATACTTCATTAGTTTAGGATTTTTACTTCATTTCCTTTGAATGATTTTCAAATTATCATTGGAATCGAGGTGTACTTCAGCGAAACACATTTTATACTTCATTAGTTCAAGATTTATACATCATTTCCTTTGAATGGTTCTCAAATTTCTTGCCTTGTTTCAATTGAATCGAAGTGAACTTCAGATAAACAAATTTTATACTTTTTTTTCTTGGTTTGTACTTCATTTCCATCAAATCGTACTCAAATTCCTTACCTTGTTTCAATTTAATCGAAGTAAACTTCAGAGAAATAAATTTTATACTTCGTTACTTCAGGATTTGTACTGCATTTCTGTCAAATTGTACTCAAATTGTCATTGGAATCGAGTTGTACTTCAGTGAAACACATTTTATACCTTGTTAGTTTAGGTTTTTTACTTCATTTCCTTCAAATTATATTCAAATTTCCTTCCTTGTTTCAATTAAATCAAAGTGAACTTCAAAGAAGCACATTTTGTACTTTATTTTTTCTTAGTTTGTACTTCATTTTCTTCGAATGGTACTCAAATTTCTTGCCTCGATTCAATTGAATCGAAGTGAACTTTAGATAAACAAATTTTATATTTCGTTAGTTTAGGATTTGTACTTTATTTTCTTTGAATGATTCTCAAATTCCTTGCCTTGTTTCAATTGAATCGAAGTGAATTTCAGAGAAACAAATTTTATATTTTGTTTTTTTGAGTTTGTACTTCATTTTCATCAAATCGTACACAAATTGTCACTGAAATTGAGGTGTATTTCAGCGAAACACATTTTATACTTCATTAGTTTAGGGTTTGTACTTCATTTTGTTAATGATTCTCAAATTTCTTGCCTCGTTTCAATTGAATCGATGTGAACTTTAGAGAAACAAATTTTATACTTTATTTTTTCTTGGTTTGTACTTCATTTTCATCAAATCGTACTCAAATTCCTTACCTCGTTTAAATTGAATCAAAGTAAACTTCAGAGAAACAAATTTTATACTTCGTTAGTTCAAAATTTGTACTTTATTTTCATCAAATTGTACTCAAATTATCACTGGAATCGAGATTTACTTCTGCGAAACACATTTTATACCTCATTAGATTAGACTTTTTACTTCATTTCCTTCAAATTGTACTCAAATTCTCTACCTCAATTCAATTGAATCAAAGTAAACTTAGAGAAATAAATTTTATATTTCGTTGGTTCAGGGTTTGTACTTCATTTCTTTTGAATGGTTCTTAAATTGTTATTAGAATCGAGGTGTACTTCGACGAAATACATTTTATACCTCGTCAGTTCAAGAGTTTTACTTCATTTTCTTCAAATTGTACTCAAATTTCCTACCTCAATTGAATCGAAGTGAACTTCAAAGAAACACATTTTGTACTTTATTTTTTCTTAGTTTGTACTTCATTTCCTTCAAATGGTACTCAAATTCCTTGCCTCGATTCAATTGAATCGAAGTAAATTTCAGATAAACAAATTTTATACTTCGTTAGTTCAAGGTTTGTACTTCATTTCATTTGAATGGTTCTCAAATTGTCATTGGAATCGAGGTGTACCTCAACGAAACATATTTTATACCTTATTAGATCAGGGTTTATACTTCATTTTCTTCGAATTGCACTCAAATTCCCTGTCTCGTTTTAATTGAATCGAAGTGAACTTCAAAGAAACACATTTTGTATTTTATTTTTTCTTAGTTTGTACTTCATTTTCATCAAATTGTACTTAAATTCCTTGCCTCCTTTCAATTGAATCGAAATAAACTTCAGATAAATAAATTTTATACTATATTAGTTCAGGGTTTGTACTTCATTTCCTTCGAATGGTTCGCAAATTTTCATTGGAATCGAGGTGTTCTTCAGCGAAACACATTTTATACCTTGTTAGTTCAGATGTTTTACTTCATTTCCTTCGAATTGTACTCAAATTCACTAGGCATTTTTCATTGAACTGAATTGTAGTTCCGCCAAACATATTTTATACTTCATAAGTTCAGGATTTGTACTTTATTTTCTTCGAATTGTACTCAAATTCACTTGGCATTTTAATTTAAAATATTATAAATGCTTGATGAAAAACTATACTTACATACAAAATAATATTATATACAAAGTATGCTTCAATTTACATATTTATTTACATACAAAGTGTGATTCAAATCCTGGCATTTTCATAACTTAATAATATATATGCCATTTTCGCATGGTATTTGTCCATGTTAATTTTTCCAACAGACCTCCAGAACTTTAGGGTGTCTCTAGCGAAGCATTCTGCCCAAAAGCACACAAAAATGCCGCAATCCACTGTACCCATTTGTTGTTTGCTTTTTTTTGGCCTTATTAATTCGCCCACACGACACCCCAATGAAAGCCTCATGTACCAAGAATAGAATGAAGCCTAGAAAAATATTGATCAATTGTTGACTCTCTATTTTATGAAGAAATCACAGGGGAAGAAAGCAAACTTACAATGGCAGTAGTTGTTGATTTGTATCTGGTGACCATTATTGAATTCATATACAAGAAAAAATGAGTTGAGGTGTCAAGGACAACCAAAAACTAGTGACCGTGCCGATAAATCAGTAGGATTATGTAACGATACTGGTTTACAAGATCCAACGTGAGGTCTTCCAAATATTTAAGGGTGAGCGAGTTAAGCATAGGTATCATCTCCACGAATTCTTCATCGCTCATATCCTTCAAGTTGCGTCCCTCAAGTCTGTCTAATATGTCAGCCTATGAAGTATAAAAACAAATGGTTATACTCATTGAAAATGTGAACTAAATTAAGTTAGGAAACTGCCACATACCTACACTATTATGGACATAAACCACACCTTGTGGTGATACTTGTTGCCGAAAGATGGGCTGCATAATATCGACATGTAGTAGTCCACTATGTCACCAGTAAGTTTTCCTCCAAATAAGAGCTCACAAAAGTTTCTTTCATCTAGAAACTGTCGTTCTCCCTCCCAAATAGTCACCTTACACAATTGTTAATTGTTAGTTCAGACACCAATTTATCCAAAAGAAAAATAATAAGCGAATTTTGTTACCCCAAATTATCTCTTTTAACAAAGTTATTGATGACTTCTTGCTCTTCTATTGGAATAAGTTCCCAACCTCTATAATCAGTCCTTCTTTTATAGGGATCAAGCACTTCAATCTTTTGGCTAGTTGGTTCCTCTGCCACCAGGATTGGACTGATGTCTTTGGTCTTCTATAGTACAAAATACAGTACATTAAGTACAAAATGTAACAATTGAAATACAAAAGACTAGCACATTAAGTACAAAGAATCAAATATTGAAATACCCCCTATTGAAGTACAACATATAGCCAACATGGAGCACAAAATCCAAGCACATTAAGTACAAAGTATCAACAATTGAAGTATACCCTATTGAAATACACCCTATTGAAGTACAAAATATAGCCAACATGGAGTACAGAACTCAAGCACACAAAGTACAAAGTATCAACAATTGAAGTTACCCTATTGAAGTACAAAATATACCATCATGGAGTACAAATTCCAAGCAAATTAAGTACAAAGTATCAACAATTAAAGTATTCTCTGTTGAAGTACAAAATATGACCAACATGGAGTATACAACTCAATCACATTAAGTGCAAAGTATCAAGTATTGAAGTATGCCCTATTGAAGTATAAAATATATTCAACATGGAGTACAGAAATCGTCCCCATAAAGTGCAAAGTATCAAGTATTAAAATTTTCCCTATTGAAGTACAAAATATATTCAACATGGAGTATAGAAACCATTCCCATTAAGTGCAAAGTATCAATTATTGAAGTATCCCCTATTAAAGTACAAAATATAGCCAACATGGAGTACAAGGCTCAAGTACATTAAGTGCAAAGTATCAACTATTGAAGTATCCCTTATTAGAGTACAAACTATGCCTACTTGGGGTACAAAACTCAAGCACATTAGGTATAAAGGATCAACTATCAAGTACAAAAGATCAACACATGAACTACAAATATCCCAACATGGAGTATAAAAGATCAGCACATGAAGTATAAATATTGCCAAGTTGAAGTGCAAAAGAATAGCACATTAAGTATAAATATCACCAACTTGGAATACAAAAGACAGCACATTAAGTACAAATATCACCAACATGAAGTATAAGATATGATCACATTAAGTAGAAATATCAACCAATCAAGAATAAGACATCATTACATTTTTTACAAACAGACAATTTACAAATGAAATGCAAAATGCAAAAACTTAAAATATTAAGCAGTTGACAATACCTTTTCTTCTTGTTCTATGTCTTTTTTTGGACGAGGACGAGGATAAGGAAAACCATAGGTCTTTGTCACTTCTCTTGCTCTTTTAGCTGGTGTGGTGCTCAAGGGGCTGACAAAATCTAGAGATTTCTATTTTGGCTTCCTATCTTCTTGATTGCACACATCTGTCACAATTGAGGGCATGACATTTGCCACTTCAATCTCAGATTCTTTGAACTCAGCCACTTGAATTGGTACATAAACTTCTATCTTCAAAGGTTTGGGGGAATCTGAAGGATCATGACGGTGTTTTGTTCGACTTTCTTCATCCACTGTATTCTCAAATTCATCCCCTTCTTTCTATGCATCATCTACCAAATCAAATACCCCTTTATTTACAAACTCACCAGCTCCTTCTTCAAGCTCCTTCCCCTCAGTCTTGTGCTCAAATAGATGCTCCTCCTTACCCTACTCCTTCATTGCCATTATATTGAATGAAGCAATTTTTTCTTTCAATGATTTAATTTCTTTAACTTTAGCTGCAATAATTACTTCATATACTGTATGATAACAAACATGGACTTAACTAATGGCAGTATTGGCAGCCTCTGGTTTCTTGATCAAAACTGCCAATTCTAACTCCTCTAAAGTAGGGTTGAGGGCTACAATCCATTATAATGAAAATAATTATCAAATTCAAATTCTTATACAAAAAGCTAACAATGAATTATTACAATTATTACCATTTCTGCTGTAATTTGTTTCAATTTTTTCTCTGCCTCCTCCATATTATGTGGGAGTTTGCTATCCTTCCACCGGTAAAAGCGTGGAAACTCAAATAAACTCACTAATGAAGCCAATGAAAGGATGCGTTCATAGACCCATACCTGCCATTCATAAATCAAAAAATTATACTCACTTGAATATAAATATAATCAATGTTGTTAGAAAAATGAAGCAAACACTTACCATCAAACCAACTGTGCACCCCTCAATGTATTTCTTGGTTTTTTCTCCACCTACTCCTATATGGTTCGTCATATCTTGGACAAGAAAATTATATGCAACTATGCCCCATGTATACAAACCAACTCTAGATAAATTATCCAAGTATGGTAGGAGAAATTGTGGAATCCAATAATTTGATGTTGGAAACAAACAATTAAAAACAAAAAGTATGTACAACCTACAAAAATTATTCAAGTCCTCCTCACTATCCTTATATACATACTCCTCAAACTTTTTAGCTATTTCAGATCTAGTAATATTCTTTAGCTTTCCAGAAAAAAGGCTGTCAAAGGTTGAAGACTTCATCTTCAATGTTATATCCACAGATTACCCCACATATGGCAACCCTAAAATCATAGAAAATTCAGCTGCAGAAAAAGGAATTTTAACCCCCTCCAAAAAATGAAATGACAACCTTTTTAGGTCAAATCTCCTCAATATAGCATCAAGTTGAATGAAGCTTGAACTTAACTTGGGCATATCCATGTATATATAAAAAGGGGACTTCTTCAATACATCAAAATGTTTTGACCCCATTTTGAACTTTACAATATCCAATTTACTCTGAAAAAATTGGGGGAAGCAATGAGAGTAGATCTCATAATGTCTTGGCTTAGCTACAATCAGATAAAGAAAAATTAGTATATAAATAGATAATAAACTAATCCTTTTAGATACTATGTACTGACAATTTGAATGTTTTGTATTACATATGCTTCTAAAATGTACTTCAGAAACATATAATATATCATACTACACTTTTAGTTAAGGTATACTTTAGAATTGAATATTTTATACTACAGAAGTTTCTAAAATGTACTTCAGAAACATATAATAAATTATACTATACTTTCATTTAATGTATATTGCAGGCTTGAATATTTTTGTACTAAACATGCTCTTAAAATGTATTGCAGTTACACTAATTATATACTACACTTTTGCCTAATGTATACTCTAAGCTTGAATATTTATACTACATTTACTTCTAAAATGTACTACAGGTTATATACTAGACTTTTTCGTAATATGTACTGCAAGTTTGAATGTTTTATACTACATTTGCTTCTAAAATGTACTGCAAGTTATATACTAGACTTTTCCCTAATGTGTATTGCAAGATTGAATGTTTTATATTACATTTGTTTCCAAACTATACTGCAGTTACACAGATCATATACTACACTTTTGCCTAATGTGTACTATAAGCTTGGATGTTTTTTTCTATAGATAATACACTACCGTTTTTAGATAGTTTTACTGTATAATTGCACCATAATATAATTTTAGGTAGAAAGAAGTATAAACCCCAAAAAGGTGACATCCAACTTTCATACCCTTCAAGTACAAATTAGAAACTTCCCATCTCACAATAAAAATTATATGCATATCAAATCGGTTCAAGTGTTTAACGATTAAAAAATGAATAAAAATCCTAAACACTGAAAAATCACTAACATTTGAAACTACAAGTTCAGACATACCTATGTTTCATTTGCTCATTTCTTTTTGCACTTGACTTTTTTTCGTAGATGTTTTTTCTTCCATAGTCATAGAAAAATGACAGAAATTTTGGTATCTTTCTTTTTTTTTGTTTTGTTTTTCACTTCTTCTTCTCTTGTTCTCGAGTCAATGGCAGAGGAAGAATGATTTTGCGCCCTTTTGCTTTAGCGCCTCAAGAAGTCATTTTCAAGTAGAAAAAAAAAGAGAAAAGCGTTCTTCTTAATTATAGAAATGCATTTCTCAAATATTTTTGTTGTTTTTTTCAAATACAAGGGTATATAGGTCTTTCTAAGAGATATGGGGAGTGATTCCTAATTTTTTGTGAAAACGTGAGGAGTTTAGTGTGTAAAAATTCAAATGAGAACTGAATACTAAAATGAAAGTAGAATTAGGGATTTTTTTCTAATTAACCTATAAAAAAACTCATCAAAAAAGCTGTGTGGCTTGCCAAGCATGTGGCATTTTAAAGCTTTTGCATATTGGCCATGATGAGCCTATCCGTGGCAGTTGGCTGCCTAACTCATGGCAGCTCAAATGCTTGGGGGGCAGGGAGTAGTTCGGCAATCCGGCTAGGGAGCATGGGCGGCCCAACGATAGGGGTGGGGGTACCATGAAACAAGATATATATGTATATGTGTATGTATGTATATATTTAATATATATATGTGTGCATATACAAATATTACATATTTATAAAAAAAATATTCATTTATATAAATATATGTGTATATGTGTTTGCATATATATTTATTAAAAAGGTTTTTGTTAACATTGCAAAAATTTCAAATTTCCACACACCCGTAATGCCACGTCAGCTTTTCCTACGAGTTTTCCTGTCTTCGATAAAAAAAGGACTAAAAGTGATAATTTTTTAATATTTATAGGACTAAAATTATAATTTTATAATTTATTAAATAAAAAGACAAATTGAGCAACATATAGGACGAAAAATATAATTTTGTTGAGAAAATGATGAGTTCAATAGTGTTAATTCAAGCATTACAATTTGCTTAAATTGAAATTGAGATTTAGCTCGCATTGGTTTCTATGTTTTAACAAAGAAGATTTTATAAGTGAGATGCAATTACTGAAGAAATGTCAGCTCATATATGGTTCTCACATTATATATTAGCTGGCGGATGTTCTTTTATAAGATTTTGATTTTTGAGGTGCTAATTCTTCTCCCAACTGAATATTTATATATATGGGGCACATCCAATTTTGTTCAAGAAAACAACACAAGAATCAAACAACTAAAAGAAGCTCCCAACCAGAACTCCATTAACAACAAACATTTGTGCCTCAAAAGCCATAAAACAGTTAGGCTAGGTCATGTTTATATATTTTGAAGCGGGATGTAAAGCTCTTGAGACAGGTATATGAATTATTATATTTAATAGGATTAATTATCCAGACCTCTTGAAATTTAACCTAATTATCCAAAGGTCCATAAATTTTTCAAAATTAAAAAATAGCTCCTTGGCACTGACGGCCCGATGTTAAGTTGGATAGTTATTGTGAAATGTCTATTTTACCCTTGACCAAATTTTAAAAAAGATGCAAAAAAAATAAATAAATAAATAAAGTCAAAGATTAAAATGACCTTGACCTACCAAATTGACCAAAAGGCTCTTGAAGTGGCGGTAAAATCAATGATTGAGAAACCAAACTAGACCGGCTAGTTCTACCAGGAACCGACTAAGGTCCTAGTCTAGTTTGATATATAAAACCAGTTTGTTAAAAAAATTGGTAAAAAACCATTTCAATCGGTGAACCATTTTTTTAAACCAGTTTTTAGTTTGTTTTTAAATAAAAACTAAACACTAATTAAATGAAAAGTAAAAAACCTAAAACAACTGCGGGAGTTCAAACTTCAGTATCATTTTGCATTTTCAATCTTCTTTTTCCTTTTTTTTCTTCTATTTTCTTATTTAAATCCTTTTCAAAATGTGGTGGCATTGGGACTGATTCAACTGATGTAGGTGATATTATGAATATTGTTCATTTCACAAGGTTTGGTGAGAGTGCAGATGATGATTGAAAAATTGTATATTGTGACTTTGTTGTCTATTGTAATATTGGTTTTTATTTACATTTGAAACTTTTATGTTATTTGAGTTAGTGTTTATTGGTTTGTAAGTTGTAATAGCTTTCGTAAGAATATTTTCTAGCAAGTCTTATTTCATGAGTTGATATTTTAAATTGATGTATGGATATTATTATGGAGTAGAGTTTGGAGAAAGTTTCATGATACTAAGCAATTTTTTTTTCCTTTTGTATATACATATACATTTTTTATATTTCTAATATATTTATATAATATTAAACATAATTATGATATCACACCAGCTGAACCAGTGGTTAAAATCAGTTGAACCAGTTGAAATAGTAATCAATAAGGTCACCAGTTCAATCATTAGTCCAATTTCTCAAACATTGGGTAAAATGAGGAAGACATGTCTTCCTCATTCATCATTCCATTACTTTGGAAAAAAAAGAAGGAAACTCCAAAACTCTCCAAGTTGCAGAAACTATTTGGCCTACGTTCCCAAAATCCAACTCTTTCCCTAACTCGTCATTCTCCTCTCTATTTTAAAAGGTGATAGGCGGCCATTGGACTCCCAAGTTTGAAGTTATTTCAAAAATACTAGGGTTTCAAAGTTTAATAAAAGTATGATTTTTACTTTCAAAAATGTATTATTTTTATTATATCTTGTTATTGGGTTGCATATTTCTTCATATTATGCCGAAAAATACAATTTTTTTTTTTAATTTTTATGGTAATGTATGGATTTTTTAATATTTTTTTATGGGTTTTCTTTTTTTTTTTCAATTAAAAATGAACTTTATTCAGTAGTTTAAAAGTGTTCTGGTCTAAGCTCAATGATATATTTCACTTTTTTCATTTATTGTATGGTAAAACATCTGTTACTAGACTAACTTTGCCTATTTAAGAATGTTAAAGCCTACTGTCTTTTGTGGAAAATCAAAGTTGGTACATTGTAATAATCAAAAAATCAAAAAGTGGGGTATGTAATATATGTTCCACTGATTCACATAATTGATGTTTTTCTTTTTTCTTTTTCTCTCTTTTTTTTTTTTTGTTTTGGTTACATAGATGGATTCTAAATCTTTTGACATTGTTGTGCACAATGGGTTCTATGCAAGGGTTTTACTAGTTCCAATTGCATTTGTAGTAATTGAAACTAAATACAAAGAGAGTGGGAGGTTTTTCTTTAAATGCTTGAGGGATATGCTTGAGGAATTCACTATTAATAAGCCCTGAACCTTCATGACCGATTGACAGAAGATATTTCTAGATTCTGTTGTCTTTCTGCTACTTAAATAGTTCTTTTGTTATATATGTTTGACTTAAATGATCTTTTTGTTATGTTTATAAAAGTTTAAGGGGGTAAATGTAATATTATAGGTTTTCCTATCTACAACGTAGATTGTTTGTTTGTTAGGTCTATAGAACATTAGGGGGTGAAGGTAAGATTATAATTATATGAAAGTTATCCTTTTTATGTTTTCTAAAGTTAAGGGTTTTCCTTTATATGTCTTTAAAAACTTGTAGGTTTTCCTAGGTGTTGTCATCTGTATGCAAGTTTGATTGTGTCTTTATTAAGTTTGTAAAATAGCAAGAGGTAAATGTAATATTATGATTACCTTAAGGTTTTTTTGCTTTTGTTTTATAAAGCTAAAGACTTCCTACGATATGATCTCTAACGATTTGATTTCTATTGGCAAGGTCTTATTGAAGCTACCAATGAGTTTGGTCTTTGTGCAATAAATAGGAAATATTGCAAGAATATTTATATTAATTTTAGACAATAATTTCTTGGAATTTGTGAAAAACTACTATATTTTCTATTGTTTTGTTGTAATGGGGTGGTCTTCATTGGATTTGGAAGACCTTTTTTTTATTATTTTACTCTTTATGATTAGATTGTATGGCTGTTTTTGTTGCCTTGAATGGCAATATTTATGGAGTTTTTGATAGATAGCCTACCTATATTTTGTAAGTATTTTGGATAATGAATTTGTTAAATTTTGAATATTTGAAGAATTAAAACGTAAGGTTCTTATAATATTTATTGTTAGTTTATGCCTTGAATGGCAGTAGTCATGGAGTTTTTGGTAGATACCCCACCTATATTTTTGTAAGTATTTTGGATGATGAATTTGTTAAATTTTGAACATTTGAAGAATTAAAATGTAAGGTTCTTATAATATTTATTGTTAGTTTATGCAATGTTAGTCTTTCTTTCAAATAGATTATGTAGTTTTCTGCAAATTTCAAGGGGGAGTTTTTGTAATATTCCAAAATTGTTATTGATGAAAGGATTGTCATATTCAATTTATGTAATCTTCTAATTTTTCCAGATGGATAAAAGTAATGTTGTATTTTGTAATTTACAAGATAAAAAATTATAGTTTAAAATACAAAATCAAACATAAAAAAAAAAAAAATCAAACTTATTAGAAAATTTGTCAAACTTCCAATTGTCTCAGAAATATTACAAATAGATTTAAGGGTATTTTTTTGTCTCAAAAATAATCGTAAGAGTAACCAAAGGGCATTTTTGAATTTTCATATAATTTTTTTATGACATCAGTAATTTTTTAACAGGAGCTAATGGACTTTTAAAAATGTAAGATAGAGCAAAATATTAAAGGGTTATTTGTAATTTCATCAAACCTATGGAATTTGGGATAAATTAGCCAAGCCTCAACGGGGTCTGGGTAATTAAGTCTATTTAATATTTTGAAAAATTAAAAATCATATAAATAATGTACGTAGATAAAAATCTATGTTGGAATGAAGTTGTTAATTCCTCTAAAACAAGCAATTTGCAATACAAAGAAATCATTAGTAGAGTTAGAGATATCTCGATCGACTGATCCCTATGAGCTCCTCAACCTATGCTTAAATGTAAAAGACAAAGACATGAGACAATAATAGCAGACAATCCACATTTTATCGTAGAATGTAAGTGCTGTTATATTTGAGAATAAGAGTAGGAAATATATAGGAGGTCAATTATACTTATCACATTACGTTCTTTTAAGTGATTTTAATTTTCATAGTGAGTTGTATTGCAGGCAGACTATTTAAGTATTTTTTTCAAACCTAATTGGGGGCATTTTAGAAAATAATCGACCTTATCTTACCTATTCGCATCTATGTTTTATTTTCAATAATTCGAGACAAAATACGTCTTCGCATTAATGGTTAATTTGGGCCCATAAGTCAAAAATTTGTAAAAATAACTAGTAAACTAGTTACAAATTGCAATTACACTTTAATTAGGAAATGTTTCCAAATGGGGTTTATCATGATACCATATGGAAGAATTCTTCATAGTTCTTAAGAGTATAATAATAGATTCCTTTTTAATTAAGAATAAAAAAGAAAGTGCTATGAACAATGCGTCGCATGGTGGTCCGCCTCAACTGGCCGACTTGCATGGCAAAGCAAACGAAGATCAAATTTAAAACAATTATTTGAGGGCGAAAATATAACTTACTTTGATATATGTTATCTTATACATTGTACTTACACTATTTTTTAATTATGCAAAAATTATTTTCCATGTGCCACTATATAAGTAGATGACTATTTAATATGCAATAATAATTAATACTCTTGTAAGTTATTAGAATCTACTTTTTTGTATTAGTGATATTCATTTAATATATGCTTAAAATTTTTTTTATAATTTCTAAATTTAAATAAACATTATGATTATTAGATGTTATTCATCAAGCATAATTCATTGAGAGTATATCTAACAACATCTGTACTATTTTAAAATGTGAGGTGGCTTAATGTTTTCAAAACTATGAGTTAATCCACATTATTTCTGTCAATAGATATATGACTTAAGCTTTAAATTTGGAGTTCTACTTATTTTAAGTAATTATTACATTTGAAATTATAAGGGGTGTGGTGTGGTGTGGTGTCGTGTGGTGTGGATGGGAACTAAGAGTAATGCGGAACAAGTCAATTAACACTTAACAGACAGCAGCAATGAGCAACCAACCATAATGCAATGTATATACAAGTTGAGGTTAATGCCGTGGTAAGAAAGTTTTGATTAAGATTTCTTTTAATTTTAATCAATGCACATTTTTTGTATTCCATATCCATTATTATACACTTTGGAGGAAATGGGAAAGAAGTGGTGGCAAACGCATTTTCTTCCATTATTTGCCGTCTTCTTCGGTTTTTCTTCTTCCTTCCTCTTCTCTCTCTCTCTCTTTCAAATTTTGTGGTTGGCATGGAATCTATCTATGTATTTCCAGTTGACACACAACCAAGATACAGAATCACACACACACACACACACAGACGGGGGAGAGAGAGAGAGAGAGAGAGAGATTTGACTTTGAGGCATTTTCAATTATATATACATGTATATAGCTGGATAGATGGGGAGAGCATGTTTTTCTTTGTTGTTATTATAGCACATACTAAACAATACCAATGATAACACTAATCATCCATTGTCTGCATGTGAAGGGGCACAATCAAATGATGAAATCGATCATTTGTTGTATGGGTGATGTATGCTGCCCTCATCTAACACATATTAATTATTAATGAGAGACAATAATGCATCGTGTGGTGTACAATATATAGATTGTTGTATGGATTGTATATGGAGCTTGGAATGGGGTGTTGGTTAGTTTCCGATCTTGAATGAATGAATACATTACCTAATTAAGTATTGTTTAGCTTGGAAGATGGCTCGCTCTTCTAACTTCGTGAGTATCCTATCCTTTCCCGGCCCACACCTTTGCCGCTGCTTCTGTTGCTGCATGTGTATATGCCTAATTATGCATGCACACTGCACACATATATCGACTCTCTTTATATATGAATTTGTTCTTTGTTCTTTGTTCTTGGATGATACTTCTCATTAATCTTTATCTTGTCTGTTAATTCCTGATTATGATTATCCTCCAATTCTTGCATCCACCTCTCCAATTCACATGCGTCGTCTTTGTGCTTTCTTCAATAGTTAGATCTTTATTGCTCTTAGGAAATATTCGAGACCCTTTAATTCAAAATACATATATGTATCTGATTGGACCTTTGATTAAATGGAAACTATTGTAAACAGAAAATATTTCACCAGACATGGTGCATTGCGCCTGCCATCTATATATCTTTTCCAGAGTCAAGGCACATATATGATAGGTTCATGGATTTCTCTGGAAATCTGTCATTCCTTCACCTTTTTCTCTTCATTCTTTTAATTTATATCTATCAAGTACTGCTTCTGTCCAATAACTTCTCAAAAATGTGTTGCAATCTGGTTGTCCAATTGATAGTGTTGCGCCTTTTGAAAGCTTTGTAGGAAGCTCCCAGCTTTCGGTAAATTTTGTTTGTTTTCTCTGTTTCTTCATTTACCTTCAGGATCAAATAGAAAAATGAAAGTTAAGTTACCAAAGGAGAGCAAGAAATGTTTAGATATGCTTGGATTCTGTTCTAGGATGTATAACAAAATTTTATGTCATCATTGACTTTCTGGTTGCTCTTCTTAGCTAAGGCTAATGTGCTTCTGTCAGTTTATGCCAGCACTCATCAGGGTGAGACTTTGGCAGGACTAATGACAAGTCTCATGAATACTTTGTAATTCAATACAATCATATGCTACCTCTCTGTTGTCAAAAGTTTCCAAGGAGGATATACAGTTCTTTCTGCTCATTTTCTCTAAATAATTGAATCAAGCAGCACTGCCAAAATTCTGAAAGATGATTCATATAAATTGAAGTATCAATTAGCAGGAAATGGAGTTTTCTCCATCAAAAACTCTTGCTTCATCTTCTATGCAACTATGTTTCTTCGTGAAGGCTTATTTCATAGGGCGCACATCTTATTGGTTTGACAAGCCAGGATCACTTCATTTATGCCTTCTATAAGAAACTTTTTGCTCATCAAACTCAGAGATGTATTACTGTGGAAACCCTTCTCGTTCAGCACTCACTGACAGCTAGAAAAGAGTTTCTATATGAATATTGATTGCTCAATGTACTTTCATCTCTATTACACAGCATTTATATAGAAATTCCATATAGGAGATTTTCTGTTTCATTAATTATCATCATAGAAAAATCTTATCCTTACTTTGGCCCATTCTATCATGTTGCTTCGATGAATTTCCACAAACTGCTTGTAAAACAAAGTCGTGGTCTCTCTTGAAATACAAAGGCGCATATATGAAACTTTTATTGTCCCATTCTTCTCAGATGTCAATATTCAGAGATCAAAAAGTTTGGAGAACTTGTTTCCGCAGCAGTCTCTTTCGTGCAGCTACTTTGTTCTTTCTAGTACTCTTTATATGGAGCACAGTGATAGCAGATCAAAATAAAGAGGTTTCTGTTATGTTCCTTTATATATAATATCCTTTCTTTGACCTCATCTTTTCTTTTTTCCCCAAGTTCCTCCTTGTTTATGTGACTAACTCTCAGACCTTTTATCAGAAACTATTAAAATGGAGTTTACAAGCAAGTAGATGTGAGGTTTGTGATTCTCTCAAATGCTTATTTTGCTGATCATCATTGTTATTTTGTCACTTCAAGCATATTGAATATGTTGATGATCAATGAAGGGTCCTACTTTCCAACTGATATGCTGCTGATTATGTGTAGAAGTCAGAAGACTTGGAAGAATATATAGTGTGAGGGAAAGTTTGCATATAGGATTAATATGGAAATTCTACTAATATGACCCATTACCCATAAACTCTATATTGTTGTGGATTAAAATTCTACATAATTCTGAATTGTTCACAGTATAATTTGTGTTATCCTTTCTAGAATCAATGCAGGCCTCCTGGAAGTGAGATGTTACCTAAGGGAATAATTGCAAATACCTCTAACTTGGAAAGACGACCGTTATGGGGTTCTCCAAAGGTACAATTGTGCAAAACATGGTACATTGAAAAATGATGTGTTATTTCTTGTGTTCTTTCTTTGAGTTATAAGTATTAGGATTCCAAATCTTTTAATTGCTAAAAGTGGAAAAAAATTCCAGCTGACTATTGGCAAGCATAAGTTGACTAATGAACTTTACGATTTCCATTACTAACTTATTTTAGAAGCCTTTTCTTTTTCTTGAGAAAATACGTGTTGATTACTAGAACTAGTTTCAGGAAACCTCCTGTTCCTTGTTTACATAAAGGAAATGACAGTTTCAATGACAAGTTGCAGAGTGGAAACAGTTCTGTGAAAATTCGCCTGTCCAACTTTCAGTTGCCTCTAGGCTCTGGCTATTTATCAGATGACAAATGTTATTTTTCTAATTAAGGAATATAATCCAAGAATAATAGACCAGGTACATATTGATATGTGTAACAGCATTCTTGCACTTTTCTGCACCGAGAGTCGGGTAAAAGTAATAATTCCACCATCACCAAAGAGGAAAAAAAAAAAAAGAAAAGAGAAAAATTGCGTTTAAGCTAGAAATAAGTTTAAATTTTTCAAAAAATTTTAATTCTTGGCCTCAAAGTTGATGATCGTACTAATTTCATTAATAATCCACGTTTAAGTTCTTTTTAACAAATTCAGTTTATACCCACTGACTTTATGACTGTGCAAGCAGAAGACAAAAGCTTCAAGAAGTTTATTTGCTGTTGCTGTTGGAATAAAGCAAAAGAACTATGTAGATAAGATGGTCCAAAAGGTATTGTTTCTACAACTTATATTTTGAAAATTATATCTTCAATAGTTCTCATGTTAACTATGCTTAATTCGTAAATTGCAGTTCCTAGAAAGCAATTTTGTTGTGATGCTTTTACATTATGATGGTATTGTCGATGCGTGGAAGGATTTTGAATGGAGCAGTAGTGTGATACATGTATCTGCAGATAATCAAACTAAATGGTAAGCAACAGAAACCATGCATATTTCTATGAATCTTTTTCTTTTTTCCAATCACGATGAGTAGTTGGTAGTTGTTTGGCTCTTATTCGATGAATTTTTACTAAAACGTCCGGTGAGTGTCTAACTTATTAGGTGGTTTGCAAAGAGATTCTTACATCCAGATATTGTAGCAGAGTACGACTATATTTTCTTGTGGGATGAAGACCTCGGTGTTGAAAACTTCCACCCTGAACGGTATGAAACTTGCATTATTCTCAAAATACAAGTTAATCCGGAAAAAAAAGAAGATTATTTGAAATTTAATTTCTTTTTTCACTTTCTAGTTTTTTATTTCATTGCTGTGGCTATTTCTTTCTTACTCTGAGGCAGTTATGAGATTGGCTAATCTGGAGCAGATGAATAGATTTGATCTGATAACTGCATAACAGCTTGAGTGTCTATCCTCAAAACCAGACTTTTGTTTCTTGTGGTGTTGCTCTTTCCTTTTCATTCAATTACCATCCAGAATCCAAATAACACACATTGCAAGCATTTTGTCCTCTCCTGAATTTTTTAATTTCTGGAAGAAGTTGCAACCATATAAAATTTGTTATCCAATAGAGAATGACTCAATTTGTTCCCCTGCAGATTACTACATTCATGTTTCTTAACCTGCGTATTTTATGTAGATATTTATCAATTGTGAAAAATGAAGGATTTGAGATATCACAACCAGCACTTGAGATCGGACAATCTGAGGTACATCATCTTATCACAGCACGGTGGCGAAGATCAATGGTGCACAGGTTAGTTCATTTGTACTCATGATGCCATTGAGATTCGGAGCTAGGTCTTTGTCTATGCAGTAAGCAACATTTTGTTTTCGTCCGGTCAGCGATGGAATTATCAGCACTCTAAAATATTTGAAAACCATTTGAAGGGGCACTGTGAGAAAGATTATTGAGTTGTCAGATGCCCTCAAAATATTTTTACGTGCTCTGGACATGGTTATAGTTGAATTGGAGTCACTATGCCTATAGCCTATAGCAAATTCACCTAAGACAAAAATGATGCATTTGATGTTATGGTTTCCCAGTTACACTGGGACTCTAACTTCTTTTTTAAGCCAGTTCAGTCTACAACTAGAACAGCCGGAATATGTTTGAAACCGTCCTTTGAGATTATGCCTGCAGCATTCATAGTTAATTACGCGTGAGGCAAGTTGGCAGAGGACAAATAACTGATGTTAAATTGCAAAACTGTCCTATTTTAAATGGTTTGGTTGCACGTCTAATGGTGATTTTACTGTTGATTTTGAGCTGCCTCTCAAACAAGTAATCTCAAATACAAGTGTTCAATGATTTAGGATTCAAGTACAGGTTCCACTTTGGTTTCCAAATGCACTAATGGTAAATATGTAACAGTTGACCTATTTCTCCTCTTTGGTTCAAAACTGAGTTATCCATATGATTTTAATTAAATTCTCTTCTGTTGGTTCTTATCTTTTTATAATTAAAACCAATTTTCATAAGGCGGACTGGACTTCCGCAGGAACAGCATGTTTTAACTACAATTATATATCATATTTCAGGAGGACTTATAAACATGATGGTAAGGGCATTCAATGTGATGATAACAGCGCTGGTCCTCCATGCACAGGGTAGAATTTAAAGTTAAACAACTTGACTGTTTTCTTTTTTATTTATGTTATAGTTGTAAGTTAATATTTATTAGCTCCATTAAAGCAAGAGCTGAGACAGATGCATCAGGCTGATCGCAGGATCAAACTAGAGATATTTTATCATAATGGGATTAAAAGGTTGTACTAATTCCCCTTACAACTTTGTTGATGGAAGTAGGTTTATTTTACAGGTGGATAGAAGTGATGGCCCCCGTATTCTCTAGAGCTGCTTGGCGTTGTGTATGGTATATGATCCAGGTATTATCACATTGCTTTTGACACAAAATGTACTTCATTGATCAGGGACAAAATGCTTAAACAATCTAGTGTATGATCTTGTATGATCCTGGAAGGATACTGCAACTAGATATGCATTATTTGGATCCAGTGTTGCACATCCATATTGGATTATATCACTTTATCCTCATCAACAAGGTCAAGTTTCTAGTCTTGTGGACATAAGCTAGTGCTTTCTGTGCTAGCTTTCTGAAAGTTTGAAACATTGATATGCATTTCCGCTCTTTATTTAATGGCCTCAGTGACATAGTTGTGTGACGATATTTAATTGCTAGGATAACAGCTTTGATATTATGTTTCTTACAGAATGATTTAATCCATGCTTGGGGACTAGACATGCGGCTGGGTTACTGTGCACAGGCAATAATTCCTTATAACATTTCTGCCTTTTTCCTCTTTCATTCTCTCTATTTCACTGCATTATTTGGTGTATCGCTTTCTTGCATAGGGAGATCGAACCAAAAATATAGGAGTGGTGGATGCTGAATACATTGTTCACCATGGCCTCCCAACATTGGGGGAACCTGACAAGGTCATTCTTATAAGCCCTTTTTTTGTCTTCGCAACGTCATTCCTCCAGCATTCTGTTTTTTAAATTTTTTCAAAGTAAAAAGTAAAACCCATGTACAGGACGACAATGAAAAGTTATATGATGGATCATGATACATAAAATGAGAAGAAAACAAAGTCGTGCGCTCAGATTTTAGTCTGAACTATTCTCAGAATAACTCCATTTCTCTTGCACATGGGATTGCATATCTGTGTTTGATTTGGTACCAATGAAGATCTCGGAAACAGGATAATTAAATGATTAAGTCCCCATCATTTGATCTAACGAGTTCCCAAGGATTTGTCCTCGCACAGTTAAGTCAACTTTAAACACAAAACACACACCACTGCTGAAAATGAACTTATTGCCAGTTGCCACTCGATCACCACGGATTTTTTGTAAAATGTTACCTTATCAGTCTCCTTTCATGAATAAGATTGCATGCTAATATTGGATATTTAGCTGAGTTCGGGTTCATGGATTAAATTACATCTTCCCAATGGACAATACGTACTCTTGCATTCATCTTAATTATAATCCCATGTGATGCAGGCCAATGTAGCATCCAGCGGAGATACTTCTGAAGAAAAGAAGGTGGCCAGAAAGGAAACATCTTTCCAATCATTAGATATATATATATATAGAGAGAGAGAGAGAGAGGGAACTGCTAATTATGTCATCTTACTAAAATTGTAAGCGCTGTACAATCTTTATTTGCAGGAACCATCCCAGTCCAGTGCAATCAACAAAAGAATTGAAGTAAGTCTGACAAACTTCACCACAAAAAGTTTTGGTTACCTTCACACAGTTCGAAGCAAAATTACTAGCTAAAACTTTGAAGAAGAAAGAACTCATTGCCATGCATTTGTTCTAAGCTACTTAGCATCCACAGTCGTTTGAAGTACCTAATTTGAGAAACAATTTTACACTTTTTCAGGTGAGAAGACAGTCCTATAATGAGTACAAGGTATTCAAAAGGCGGTGGAAGAAAGCCGCAGAGTCAGATGAGTGTTGGACTGAGCTATACCCGGATGAGCAACTCAACCAATGGCCTCTCATGTAGTTTTTACTACTTCATATACATCATAGAACCGCAGTGTGTAGTTTAAATTACAGAAACATCGTAGAGAAAGTGTTTTAGTAGTATGCTAACTTTAAAATTCAAGGGAGATCTCAAGAATCAAAACCATATTAATAGGTACAGAATACAAGCTTTAATTTTCTGCCTCTCTTTCTGTTTTACGTTGTCAGAGGAAGAGGACTTAGACACACTAATTTTCTTTCAGCATCATTGTTAATCTCACCATAGTCTTCATTAGATTTGTCTAACTGTACGTTGTATCTACTTTGAGTCGACTTAGTCATCAGATTCTAAGCACCTCATGTCTTCAAAGCTTCTCACTTGAAGAAAAGCATAGCAAAACATAACATTAAGCACCATTATAATTCGACAATCTAATTAATGAACAAAAGAGCACGCCCAAAGTAGTGTAAATCTTACAAGAGCAGAGCAAAGTAGAACTAATTTTATCAGAAAATGGAATTTGATTTATTGTAACAAATGGTAGCTACAAGGACTCAATTTCCTCTTTTCAAGTTCACCCACCACCCTCAGCCCGCTATTCTTCTGATGGTAGTTAGGTTGGGGCCGGCAGCCTAAAGCAATACATGCAGCATTGCAGCCGTAGTAATTGATGACAACCCATCCATTTTAATGAAGGCGAAAATTTCATCTACTCCATTCTTTTTTGGGTTCATACCACCATTATTAATTTAGACAACCCTTTCTACTTTTCCTCCAATCTTGTGTGACACATCTAGAAATACAGCTGTCGGGTCTGTGTCATAGGTCAAACAGAGGACCACCATCACTATACCATTGTACACTTATTTTGTCACTGCCAACTAGTCGCTGCTTAGTTAGTACTTGTTTTTGTTTCCCCACTTTCACATTCTCTATTGACTATTTGTGCGTGACAACGGCACAACCAGCTGATGCAACAACTATTGTACAATACAAAAGATGCTGTCAAATACTATAATGGAGGAGTAATTAAGAATCCAGAATAAACAAAGACTCCAGATAACAAACAATAAAGCAAGCAGTCAAAGCTCAAAACCCCGAATCATTATCTTAATCCAACTCATCAGAATCACATTTCCCAGAAAAGCAACAGGTAAGTAGGCAACATTATATTCTGACATACCCTAACAAGTAATTTCTAAGCAACATCATTAGTTTATG
The DNA here is from genome assembly GCA_014898725.1 of Jacaranda copaia. NCBI lineage: Eukaryota > Viridiplantae > Streptophyta > Magnoliopsida > Lamiales > Bignoniaceae > Jacaranda > Jacaranda copaia. The sequence continues at coordinate 202,293 of JACGDI010003348.1, forward strand.
CTGTATATAAATGATTTCATTCTTCATACTATGACATAACTATTACATTTTAATAAACTACAGTCCATTAATCTTAAACAAGGTGAGCACTTCTGCCGCTGATGCCGGTGCTGCTTCCGGCTAAGCTTTTCCCACTTCAACCAATTCTAACTAAGCTTTCAATGCCATAAATGTTGGCTGGGAGAGTGATGGCAAGAAAATAAAAAATAAATAAAAAAGGAGGGGGGCACAAATTCCACCCCACTAGCAAAAACTGTCTGGAAGTAGCTGTCCCTCAAACAATTATAAACGAATAATATAACAGCTAGAAAAAACAGATATTCTCTCCCTCCCCCCTTTCACACTCCCAAACAAAGATTCAACCAAGGGATTTTCTTTTTGACAAAAAAATGAAAACTTAAAGATGGCATCCGAAGCAATTACAAGTCTTGGGAGTGAAAGAACAAAATCCAAAGGGCCTGTTTGGGATGTTGCAGTTTATTGCATAGCAACACGGAGATGCCAAACAGTAGCTTCTGCTTCCTCCTCCACAGCAAGTGCATAGCGCGCAAATCTGAAAGCTGCCCAGCTTTCTCCTGCTTTCATTCACCATCACCATCATCTGCCCCTTCCCCGGCTCCACTAGTGGCACCATCTCCTCAACTGAGGTGACATTCTCCACCGCCCACACATTGGCCTGCAAAATAAAGAAATTATTTTTACAAAAGCTAATGAATCAAGAACCAATATTTTGCAAAAGCTGGGGGCAGAATAGAGGAAGAATGGAATCAAGACTCAGTTTTTGACAAGAATATTGACTGGATCTATGTAGTAATAAATCTAACTTAACATAAAGAAAGAGAGGGTGAGGACTGAGGAAGAAACTCACAAGAGAAAATCTAACTTGATGGAGACTACAAGTGAATGACACAAGGAGAATAGACCAAAAAATCCCACTAAAAATTGCACGCATCTCTTCTTGGCTTTCTTCAGCTTTTCCTTTTGTCAGAGGTTCTCGAGAAGATTTGGACAAAAAATAATAAAATAAAATTTGTAGACGATTGTAGAAAAAATGTTGTTGGGCTGATGAGTAGTGTATGTGAGGAAGTGAGATCTTCCAGGAAAAGAGGTGTTAATTAGGTGTGAGAGCATCAACCTATCTATCTCTAATAAATAAAGTAGTTTGGAACGGATAGGAAGAAGGAAAAAGTGGGGTTTAATGGAATTCAACCATCAAGAAGGTCTTTATCGTCTGAAATGGATTCTGCATTTTCATTTCTTCTTTTCTTTATTTCATTTCTCCCCTTTTTCTTAGAGGAAAATGGTGAAAGGGGAATTGGGAAAGAGGAAAGAGAGGGAAAGTTATTGGGAGTGGCCCTTAATCTTACACAAAGTGGTAGGAGCAGCAGTGCTTTTGTACCACAAAAAAATAAATAAATAAAAAATAAAGGAAAAGATAATGGTATGGACTATGCATGAGTAATCTATGTGAATGAAGGTAAAAGGAAATGGTGTGGGCTGCTTAATGCTTGTACATCAGGGGAAACTATTTAATTGCCATGTGTTGCTGTAAGAATTTTGACAAGTAATTCTTAGTTGGTGTTCTCTTTGATGCACATTCTGTGTAGTCTTAATACACACTGGATTCTATCTTTACCATTCCCTATTTTTAATGGAAAAGAGCTTGTCCATGGCTGAATGTGATCAACTGCCTTGGATAAATCTACTTCCAATGTTTTAAAAATCATAACATAAAACGACACATCTTCCTCCGCTTTCCTGGGCTTGCAATGTATCTTCCTTTTCTTTTTTTTTCTTTTTCCTTTTGGATTTGCAGTTGAATGATGTGTCAGTTTTAAGCCAATTCAGTGCGTCTGAGTTTCATTGTGTCTACATTTCTTACTATAATACTATATAAGTGCATGTGAAGACCCGATTGATTTAGTAGAAACAACATTTGTTGGGACAATTTTCTTCCAGGCTCCAGCAATTGAGTACACTGTTTTCCGAATATAGGAGAGACCTCCTTGCTTGCAACATCAAAACTGCAAGCTAAGGTAATAACAAATTTGATTGTTCTAAGAATCGACATACCACAATAATCAGAAAGAAGACCATCATATAACAGGCAGCATAATGTTCAAATATCATAGCAAAAATCAAGAAACAGTTCTCAAAAACTCCAGAAAGCAAAACAAGAAATGAATCCAGGGTGTGGGCTTTTTTTTTTTTTTTTCTGGGAGGCAACTTTCATGCCCATCACATTTTTCACAAGTGAATGTATATATTTCCACAGAAATTTGAAATAGTATACAGCCAGAAATGAACTGGACAGTCACTGGTGTTTAATGGTACAATATAAGAACTTTTATAACTACAAGGTAGAATCTTACCAGTGCATATATTTGGAAGTAGGTCACTTTTCAGCATACACCTTAATAAACCCTGACACAAACTGATCAAATACAACTAGACATGTAGAAGACCAAAAAAGTTAAAAAGCACCCTACAGTCACCAAAGAAGTTCCATGCTCCCAAACCCCGTGCACATTTGCCGTTTCCTATCTTTAAAATGTCTCCATTGATTACAGGAGGTTTATCCGTGGTAACAGCAGAGGCTATAAGATGGAACAAAATGGCTACTGGACTTCAGTTATCCACAAACTATGTACACCTAAAGCAAAGCAAAGAAACACAGAATTATAATCAGTGGAAGGTACAGTATATTCGAACGAGGAACAAACATCACAACAAAGTGGACCAAAATATGTTGCGCTTCAAACTTCAAACTTCAAACTTCAAACCTGAGGCTCTAATTGCAATTTAATTGAAAGGCAGCTAGAGAGCAGCTATGCAGTCCAGTACCAGGAGGTATATTACTGGCAGATAATCCTGAACTTCCCCACACTAAGAAAATTGATAGTATACATGACATATGCTAATAGGCAGTGGTTGGACCAGAATCTTCTTGCAAGGGGGAGTTAATCAAATGCCAGACATTTTCTTAATAATTCAGTACACTACATAGTGTAATATATAATTCATATAAAAAAAAAAGTAGAGCAATATCAATGCAATCAAAGTTCCAAGAATAAGCTGCTGAGAAAATTCAATTAGGAGCTCCAACCACTTGGGAGAAATGGAAATATAAAAGATTATTATAAATTCTTAAAAAAGGAAAATGAACTGCAGGCAAATAAACATTAGATTCACCAGATATGCCCAATAATTTTTCCATAGAAGGAATTATTTAGAAATAATGCTAAAACAAGCAACCAAACAAGGCAAAAATACTAAGATCAAGTGTTGCTTCATTTTACTTATTCATAGTTAATTATTGTGTACAGTACTTTGGTGCCACACTTGCATGTGATAAGTTAAGACTGAGGATGTGCAACATTTCTGTTAAATTGGACCAGCCACATGGGCTGGCTGAAATCTGAGCACACAAATCCACATACATATTCATGCAGGACATAAATTAGCCATTTTCAAAGTGTCTATTTGTGACTACAGGATCTCTTCAGACGTAAGCCTCAATTTCAGCATTCAACTTCTATAAATCCACTTCTTCTTGTGGCGTAATAAATTTTTACAGTTGGTATGGATTTTATAAATCCGCTTACTCTTGTGGCATAATAAATATTTTTTTTGTTGTTTTTACATCTTTACAACTCATTTAAGAACTTAATTATGATTTCTTCTGAGGTCTTTTTTGTGTATCTGTCTCAGGTGAAAGCAGGACTCATCAATCTAAAGTGCGACAAAATTCCTACCATGCTTCTTAGTTGCACTATGGGCAAAAGCAGTTTTTCTTCATTCAAGCAAACAATTTCTTAACTTTTCCTATTAAAAGCATTTTCCTAACAAAAGTCTAAAGAAACTACTTGCCATTTTCCCTTTCAAGAGTTTTCTTCACCAATCAGTGTCCCATAAGCACCCCTGGATTGAAAAATATATTGAAGAAAACTGCTATCTTAATTATCAAAATTCAAAAGCTCACACAAGTCAGCAGGAAAAAACCAATTCACATTAAGTAAAAGAAAACAATAAGTCAGTTCACGTATTTTAGTTCAAGAGACCCATATGTGTTAATTTGATATAACATGCAGAGTTTTGAAGTGAAAAAAGAAAGAATATTGTAGCAACCAAGAAGTGGAGCATCAAGATAACAGGCTTTTAGTAAAAGGCAAAGAGGTGATATGCTCTATCTGCAATTTTGTTTGTTTTCATTTTCAGAAAGGCCTTTACAAAAATGATGCCCAGTTTCCACCGTGGGCCCCTTGAGGGAATTGCATTAGTTTCTTCATTGTCAATTTCCATTTCAAATTTTTTTGCTGAAAACCTTTTCAAAAATTGGCCCATTTTTTAAAGTTCAAGTTCTATTTTTCAAGGGACTTCTTCATTTGACTGAAATCTCACTGAAAATGTGTATTTACAAATGGTTATTTGAGAACACCTTCTATTTTCCAACATAATCAAGTAGGGATCCACCATGGAGTCTTATTCTTGAAAAATACCATTTTCACTTGAAATGGGAACAAATTTAAGGCCCAGAGTTTTAGTACCACGCAACATTGAAAGAAAAAAATTGCATGTTCTCCTGCATGCTAAGGAACAAATGCAATTATCAGAGTCATATACTGCCCCTGTCCCAAATTTATTACTGTCATTTCCTTTTGAGGAAGTCCCAAAATAAAATTCCACTTCCCAAATTGGATTTTTTTCACGAAACTATCCTCTCAATCAAAGTAATGATACAACACCACTACTATGGAAACTAATTAATTGGAGATGGACAGAACTAAATTGGTACCTTTTTGCTTTCAGATTACGGAGGGTTCAGCCTCAGAAATGTCAAATTGATCTAATTCTCCTCCATGTTACTAGCTATAAGAGCCTCTGAATTACTAAAAGTCTTTCTCAATAAGACAGAGACTTGCATCATCATTTCCTAACGTTTGATGCAGTTACCCAGAATAGACAGAGCCATGCATCACTCTCTTCCTTTTAAGTTCCTTCGTTTCATTCCTTTCCTAGTTCATTCCTACCATAATTTGGCATGGTATCTGAAAGCTGTTCCTAGGAAAAATGGTTGTTCACTTATTTGTGTTTTCTCTTAATGATGCAGGCAAACAAAAGGGAGGGAAGAAACAGTGAAACAGCACACACAAACACGCACAGGCATGTATAATAGAATTCTTCAGGAAAATCCTAATATCCCAGCAAAACTTGTACCTAAGTCTTAACAGTTTCCCACTTCCGAATTTTCTTGTCAAAGTTCATTAAGGTTAGATGAGAACAGGAACTCAAAGATGAGTTTCTTTGTAATAAACATATTCTCCAACATTCATAACCAAGTAGATTAGAAAATTTAATTTGGAATTATAGCTGCCTCCAAGTTTGTTCTTCTGTATGCTACAATGAATGTGCCATTAGTTAAGAATGAATAAGTCAATTTTGGAGGAGAAAGAGCAGATTGGCCATATAGATAAACAAAAAAGCTATTACTTGCTTCAGATCATTGTAATGCTTCTCAGAACCAATTGGTAAGAGCACTTCTATCCTAAAATGTATAAATGACAAAGCACCCTTAGCTCCAGTTCTATCCTCTTTGGTAGCTTAAGATATACTATTTGTTTCAGTTTTTAATATCAGAAAGTTTTTTAAAGGCATCTATGAGCAACAAAATAACATGTCATTTTGCAAGTACACTTCCGAAAGAGAAGGTAGTGTTCAGCTATAAAGGAGAGCCTCTTTGGTTTTCTTATATTTCTATGAAGCATGGACACAGTACAGTTTGGGATCAAGCAGGCAATACTCTTCCAGTAGATTACAGCGCATAGGGGAAGCATGGACAAATAAGTACAATACCATAGATTGTATACATGAGTGCAACATATATTAGTATTCTCTAGTTTTCTTCACAATTTTCTAGATAATTACGCCCAATTATGAAGGTGTTATGTGCATGTGTGGTGATATGAGCAAAATAGCAAAGATTCTGTCTTCCAGCAACTCTTAGTAAATCAAAACCATGTCTCACTTAATTGTCAAAATAAGAGCATATGCACTCATATGAAGTATTGTGTTGTTCAAAAAGAGGTTCTTATATCTGGAATTTAACTTCCATTTTAGTAAAAAAATGGTCAAACAAGATTTGATTAAAAGCATCAAAATAGTGTAAACTTTTAAAGCATGTCCACAAAACCCTGTCGAGGGTGTTTCTGGTTCTTAATCTTTATTTGGAAAAAGGCAATTCATAGATTTTCATTCTATTCCACCTATTACATCTAGACCTTGGTTTATATCCTCTTTTGTGCTTAGGTGTAGAGGTGTAAACAAATATTAAACAAATCAAATACACTATTTCTATATTTGTATCTGATTACCTTTTCAAATATCCGGATACAGAAACAAATTTGACGGATTTTTATACATGATATCCAAATTCGAATCCGTCGGATATCAGTCGAATTCGAATATGTTCATATTCAATTATAATTAATTAGATATATCCATATTTGATTAAAATTGACTATATTTGAATTATTTTTTCGGATATTCATATTCGATGATAATTATTTAGATATTCGTTTACAAATATCCAAATATGTGAATCCGTTAACCTATAACAAATAAATATTTTTTAATTAATAGAAGGAACTATATAATTTCATTAAAAAGGAAGCAATCAAACAAATAGCATAATTTTTAATTAATAATTGACTTTATAATTAATTATTAATACTAATTAATATTAGTAATGATATTTAAGGATATTAATTATAAGATCAACCAAAAATAATTATATTAATTAACTTCATTCTTCAAATTTTTTTTCTATATTATAATATTTTTTAAATTTATTACTTTTTTTCCCATTTCTTCAATTTTAATTTATATATACATATGTGAATTATGAGATTTGTATTGAAAAATATAAATAATATATTATTTAATTAATGTATATAATTGAAGCGGATATTAAACATATCGGATATGCATTTACCAAATTCATATCCATTTGCAATTGAATATCTACTAATTGAATATGGATAATATTCACTTTAAGCGGATGAGAATAATATTTGTATAAACGAATATGGATGCGACTGGTAAACGAATTTTTAAATATCCATTTACAGCCCTACTCAGGTGCATTGTTGGAGGGCTGGGAGGAAAGGGTTAAGGTAACAAGTTTAGAATTACGCCAAGGATGCATTATGTTAATCCCAAAGTTTGGTTTGATTTGTCTTTTTGCCTATTCCAAGATTCATTTCCACTTGCAAATAAGACTGCAGACCCTCAACAAGGATCGCATTTTTTGATAGTTAATGAATAAAAAAGTTGAAATTCTATCTTCATGTGATCCTTATGTAGGAGGAGTTTAGAAGATCGTAAATAACCGAGTATTGATTGCACTATAAATTCATTTGTCAGTTTTGCAACATACCTGCCATAAAGAGAACTTTTTGTTGCAAGGTATAGGTGACATTTGCCACTACCAAGCTGTAACTGGCTGAAATTTGCCATTATATGAGCCCTTAATCAGTAGAGTGATATTTTTCTTCATGTATCCCAAACTGGCAGGCAAGTTCAACAGTAAGCAAGCCAAATTCAACTAAATGGTGCTCCCTACAGAATCAAAATAGAGATGAGCTTCAAGGTATTCAATAATTAAGGCGAACTAATAAAAGATACAACAGTTACCAGAGAATTATCTCTGAGTAATTTTTTGGCTTGCTCAATCTAACATATTGCATTAGTTATGTTTGATACTCTAACCAAAACTAAACAATTAACTCATGGAAACAAATATTTCGTGTTTCACTTTAGGACTATTAGTTTTAATTGCAGGACAGCTACCATTACTACAATTCTTCTTTGTGGCATAATAGTTACTGATAGACCTCATTCATCTAAATTTCTATAATCAAAATAGTAAGTCACTAAGACATTCCTCAAGAGAAATCACTACCGGCTCTAAGATAATGCTGCAATCTAACATCTGATACAAGCACACTCCTGGGAGATCATATTTATGCCAAGTGGAAAATAATAATTCTACGTTAAACTGGAATAACATGTCCCCAATCTAATTCATAAGATTCATCTTTCTGGTTAGAGAACCAAACCAGTGTCGGATCCTTAGGGTACTTTTCAGATTTCTGCAATATCAAGCATTTGCCTCATACCACTTCTTTAATTTTATGCACATACACCAAAAAGTAGCAAGGAAAGAACTAATGTGATCAGAAATCAATTTATCAAGGAGCTCCCTCTAGATTTCTATTAACACAATTCATTAACTAATAGCATAATATTGACTTAAAAAAAGAATAATCCAATACTTTGTCCAATAGCACAATCTATGAAGAAGCTCCCTCCAGATTCCTAATAGCAAACTGAAGCAGCAAATAATTAGCACTGACATGATGAGAATGATATACTGATGACAGTAGAAGTGGTTCTCATAATTAAATAAAATCCTGCTAATGACCATGAGAGAAGAATAATAACATCACACGGCAGACAAGTAGGAAATTAACCATAATCATTAGAAATAGGTGTTTGGATGAGAAATGATCCTGGTGTACTTCTAACAAGACCAACACTGAGCCAGATGAACCCTGCTGTGGAAACAAATGTGCAGAAGACTGTCAAAGTGATTCACATAAGTCAGAAAGATGGCAGTCAGAAAAGATCATACTTCCACCATCGGCTCTAACAGATGTGACAACATTTGCCAATTTATACATAGCAGCAAGTTTAAAGAAGTCAAATCTTGTCAACTGGACTGCATCTTCACAAGAGCATATTTTCTTAGATTTGAATTCAGTACATCTCCAGCCAGGGAAAAGAATTTACAGGAAAAAGTTATCTATGTTCCAAAAGTCTGGAAAAGGTGATAACTTAATAGCATTTTGCAGAATATTTTATGACTCTGTGTCAATGTTATTTTCGCCAGAGGGTTTCTGTCTTGCCTCTGACAAAGATAGCCGTCTATTGCTTGTGGGGCCTGCTTCCACAAGCCCATCTGTAGACAAACTTAACGCAACAGTTCCTGATGATGAAGCGATAAAACGACGAACAGCTGTGCTGTCGGCTAATGATGACGCAGCGGCATTGTATGTGAAAACCCTCATTGGGTGATCAAACTTGCAGCTTGGACCAAACTTGCAAATCCCATATCGGGAGTAGAAAACACAAAGAGGCTCACCCTAAAAAACCAAAAAACAGCAATAAAAATATATGACAAAGAACTGTTCAATGGGTTCCAATAAATAGTCAAATAGGTTTGCTACCAACAAGAACGAGGAAACTAACAAATCTCTTTCTCCTGTCCTCTTGTTCTTTTCTTTAAACCTATTCCTCTTTTCTTTCAATTCTCATTATTATATCTGATTTCTATCTCTCCAAGGACATGGTATGAGATACATTTGCATTTTACGAGTGCAAAATCATATTACATAATAGTGTCCATCTCAATCATCAAAAAGAGTGAAAAAGGATAAAAGATATGATGAGGTTTACATCTGTTGCCACCATTTTGGTCTTTTGATATTTGCCATAAATTGGCTTCATAAAATTCCACAGGGCATCATCCAATCAGAGGTTTTATTAAACATGACCAAACACAGTTTGTTTCAAAGCTGCATATTATGTATCTTTCTTGATTCTTCTGGACCCTGATCAGCTCAAACCCCTCCCTCAACCAAAACAACAAATAAATGAAAGATAAGAAAGAAAGAAACAAGAAACCCTAGGGGAGTTGTGTACTGGGTAAAGAATGGGAAAGATTTAATCCATGAAACACAGAAAAGAAAAGAGAAAATTGGGGCTTAAACTAATAGAGCAAATAACTGTATGGCAAACATTTGCACTTGATGAAATATGTAATTTCCAGAACCAGCAACTAAGCACTCAAGAAACTTCAACTAGAGCAAGAAAAGGTTTCCAAGAAAAGTGGTTTATTCACTTTAAACCATTTTTTTTTGGAAAGGTAGTCAAAGCATATCCTCGAAAGGAAGAAAGGCAAAGGCATCTAAATCACTGAGAAGAGGAAATAAAAAAATTTACAATATAGAAAGTAATGTAAACGTTTTAATAAAGAGTGCCTAGATTATCACACGAAAATGTTAAATCAATAGTTAAACTTCCATAATTTCTATAAGGTAGCAAATTAGGGGCATATTTGATCCCAATTAAAAATCGGGCATCCTGAAATAAAACTCTTCTCTTCTTCATTTCAGGTATTTGAATTTAATACTGCAAAATGAACAAACCACCAGAGCACAATTCAAGTAAGACTCCCTTAAAAATAAAGCTATTTTGCATATTGTAGTCTATAAGGGAACTGACTTAGTCAACAACTTATCAATGTGTGAATTCACCGCAAGAATCAAAAGTCCATTGATATACAATTATGCCATATAATGAAGCTTACCATATCCTATCCAAACTCATATCCTAAAACACTTAAACAATAATACCACATGCTCTTACCCTACCCAACCCAAGGCTGATTGCTCCTTGTTCTTAAAATACCGAAACAACTAAACCCCATATTCATTCTATCCTATCTAACCCAAGACCTATTAGGTTTGTGGACTTTACCATACCCTAGAATACCAAAAAATAATATCCTAAAGGCCTAAGTTCTACCCTACCTTATCCAACTCAAGATCCATTAGGTCTAGAGGGTGCCCAGTTTACTAGACCTGATTTTTTGGACAGTTTTGACCCAACCCAACCCAACCCATCTTTTATATTCATTTTTTTCGTTGGGCAACATCTTTCACTTTGAATATTATATTTTTACTTCCTAAATTTTCATATTGTAAGCCAAAGTGCTAAAATTTTGCAATAAAACAAAAATCATTTGAGAAATGCAAGAGTTGAAAGAACTATTCACTTATATAAGCTAACAACAAATTTAATAAAAAATTAGATATAAGTAAAATTACATAAACAAAATAAAATAAAATAGATGAGATTACGAGAATTTTCATAAGTCTCAATCAATTGTAACTGAATTTTCTTTATCATTTTTAACTACAATTTTCCACAAGTTGAATGGATGAAATTGTAAATTCTAGTAAAATCCCAAGATATTTTTTATTTGAATCTCACTTATTTTGATTGTAGTATCGCACCTCGAAATCTACATTTTAAATTAAATATATTAATCAAATTTAATTAATAGTAAGTATCTTGATGGAATGGATTTGTGATTGACTGATTCTCTTTAAAAAATATTTAATGCAGATACTTTCTATAGGGGCATAATCAAAGCAGAACATGTGAGTAGATAATTATTAGAAACAAGACTACTGCAGCACCTTAAAGTTTATGTCTTAAAAAAATTTAAAAAAAAAAAATGTTTAAGTGGCCCCTTAGACCAGCAATTAAATAACAAATTTAATAAATAGTTTTTAATAGATCAACTAAATCTTTTATATATATTAAAAAAATTAATTCAATATTTGGTATACAACCAAAAACTTACCCAAATTTAATTTAGTGTAGATGTTTAATTTAATTTAGTTAATCTAAAAATTAATTTTGATATACAAAGCAAACAAAAATTCAAAAAGTTTTATCTTTTCTTTCCTCTCTTACTCGTTTGATTTTTCTCTAATTATATTTTTTCTTCACACCTTAACTTGACTATTTTTCTTTTACTTTTTTCAAAATAGCATCATTTCAAATGATATATTCAAGGAAATATGCATAAATAGTTGAAAAAATATATTATCACATAAATATTAATAAACATATTTAATCACATCAAATATACCAAATTCACTAGTATACACTTAATCTTGGTATAAATAATTTTTGGGTTAATTGGTTAAATTTGGGTATTAGGGTAATGGGTAATTTGAGTATAGGGTATATGAGTACTTTATGAGTGTATGCCTACTCAGCCCATTCTAGTATATTTAATGAGGCTGGGTATGGGTCAGGATCCAGCAATATTTTAACTGGCTCTAGGCATGGGTATTTTACTTTCTTTGTGCTTGGGTAGGGTAACACACCATCCATTGACAATCTACATAGAATAGATTGAAATGAAGTACTTTGAGAAACAAAAACAACCAAATAAACTAAGTTGAAATTGATTAGTGATCTTTCAATTAAAATGCTTATAAGCAAACTATTAGGAATATATATAATATATATTAAAAAAAGGATCAAGTGCATGCAGAAATCACATTTTCAATAAATCTTTTAAGTAGGAAAAGAGCACCTAAAGTCCAAAGAGAAATATCAAATACAAAAATATGAGACAGACAAAATGAAAACTGAACTTTCAGGATAAAGATTTCAACTGGGCTTACCGGCCTTAAAGGAAGTCCAATTGGACTCAAGATACAGTCAGGAACAGGTACATGTCTTTCTCTAGGATGGTGAAATTTGCATACTGCACCGTATTTACAGTCTCCTGTCTTCATATAGAACTGGCATTCTGGCAGACCAGGTCTCTCAGGAAACAAATTGTCTCTCTGAAATGCAAAATATCCAATGGGTAGAGAATCAGAACCAAATTCGGATCGCATATTTACACCTTCACCCTCACGTGATGTGCCATCATTCTGGCTGTTTCCTGCTGTTTGCTGTTGGTTTTCTGAAGGTGAAACTGAACCCAACTGACCCTGGGGAAAAACCGATTTCCTAAGCAAATTAAGACTTTACAGATATAATGTCTTTCACGACAATCAGGTCAGAAGAAAAGCACAATAGAGTTATTTCAGTGTGGAGATTGTATTCCACTGAGAATAAGACGTAAACATATGCAAGGAAATGTAGCGCCCAGATAATGACCTAAAAATTGCAGCTGTAGGTAGCTATGAAAGAGACATGTCGCTGCATGCATCATGATTGTTTTTGAACTACAATTAGGAAAGTTCTCCCGCAGAATGACATCCTATCCAAAACATAAACATATCTAGGTGATAAAAGTTTGACTTCTCTAAAGAGGAAATGATTCATCAACTCCACTATCTCAGCTCACACTACAAGCTGCTTGGAAGGAACTTGCACTCATTAAAACATAAGCTATAAACAGCCCTCAGCTTCCAGTGTAAGTGACAGAAAAAGAAAAAGACCTCAATGTAAAGGACATGTAGGACAAAGTTATGCATCAAATGACATCTTTACTTTTTCCTTTTTGTTTTATAAAATACACCTTCGCTGCCAATTCAAAGCATAGATATCCATGGGAAGCACGTCATGAAAAGATAGAAATCTTTTCACACAGCCCAAAGGTGATAGAATCTTCAGGGACAATGAATCCCCATCAAAAAAGAATTAAAAATTAACTTTTCGGAGGCACTCAAGAGGCTTCCAGAGCAATGGCATTTAGACAAAAGTGAAGCTATACCTAATAGAATATTGGCAAGCTGAATATGCATACTCGAGCACTGTCATACATGATCGTATTGGCTATAATGCACTAGTGACATTAGTTACCATCTTCCCATCTTAAGATTATATTTTTCAGCATTTCCTTCCCACCCATTGTCATGTTTTACTCTCAAGTTTCCTTGCTAACTTCATAGAAAATACCTGACTTCTGGTCCCAGCGACACTACCTTCACACTTCTCTTTAACATTTTTCATTTAGTCCATATAAGGAGTGGTTCTTTGAGGGTTTGGCCCCTAATATGCATTCTGCTATTCACTAGAAATCCGTTAAAGATGTCCATTATTATTAAAATACTCATAACAATTAAGCAAAATGAAAAAACAAAAAGCATGATGAGAGTTAAGACATCAGAAAGATTACATTGTATGCATTCCATCCTGGGATAGATACTACTCCCTGAGGCATATACAGGGGTGCATAACTTGAAGGGCTTTGCCACCGTGGACTGGGAACAAAAGAAGCTCTGGAAAATGAGAGCTGACCAGTTGTTGGAGAATGAATAGGAGGATATACAGCAGAACCCCGTAGAGAGACCATCATATTAGATGGCTGAGGATGGTTGAATTTACAAGTGCTCCCAAATTTGCACTGTCCATTTCTCATATAATATGCACATTCGATCTCATTCTGTATTCAGTGAAAAAAATTAAACTAAATTAACAGACTGCAAATTCACATAACCATGGAAAGGTGACTTTTTTCTTAAAGAATACAGTTACAGTGATCTAAGTCGGACAATTAAAAAGGCTTACGAACTATAAGATGTAGTGTTTACTGAAACGTATTCTTTAGAGAAGGAACACAGTTTACATGTTCATGTTTTTTCTTCTTCTCTTCTTCTTCTTCTTCTTCTATGTTTTTTTTTTCCCTCCTTTCTGGTGATAGATCATGGCTACAAAACAGCCACCACACGATGTTTAATATTGTATTACCCCTTGTTGGCCAAGGAATGGAGCACACTAAGTTAGCTGAAAGATGATTATAGGTCAAGAATGTATGGTGCCCCTGGTCTTTTCTTTTTCTTTTTCTTTTGGTGTATGTGTGTTTCTGCGCCCAGTGGGGTGGGGGTGGGGTGGTCATCTCATTAAAATTGCTTTCTTTATCGTGCTTTAGACTAACACATCATTGTCTGTGATATGCAGGATGCCTTATTCATTTCCAAGGTCATAACAGTAAAGCTACAATTTCCTTTCACCATTGTCCAGCACTTTACAAGTACTTCTTTAGACGGTATTACGAAATATTATGAGAAGGATAATATACCCGGACATCAACAAGTGATAAACAATTAACATTCACACAGAAATAGAAAGGTAAGGATTATCGAATGCAGGATCTGGTGCATCGGGCAAAGTATGATGTGATAGAAAAGACAGCAAAATGAGAAAGATTTCTAATTGGAATGCATCATGTTGATCAAAATTCAAAAACTGACTAGAAGAAATAAACTTGACAAAAATAACAGAAAGAAGTAAAATGTCCAAACCGGGCGAAGCGGATAACCCAGAACATTTAGAGCAACTCTTCCAGCAATCCCAGCTTTGTCTCTAGGATGATGAAATTTGCATGTAGCTCCAAATTTGCAGGTTCCCGTTTTTAAGTAGTACTGGAGAAGATTCCAAAATACTCAAATAAACAAATTAACAAAAAACTGATCCAAAACAAATAGAGCCCTCACATTCAAACTTTTAGTTGAAGCAATAAAAGACAGCAATCTAAATTTGAAGAATCCATCAAATGCCATGACTCTAAAAGGATTATATGACACACTGAAACAGGGTACACAGATTGACCTTCTTGTAACAAACTTCAGATTGACCTTCTTGTAACAAACTTAGTGCCAGAAACATTTTGGATAGGGGAAGAGAGACACGTTTTTGAGATTTTGCACGAGATTCTGGACTGGTAGCAGCGGTCTTCATGCAATCTTGGTGAGTTGAATGTTTGAAAAATGCTTTAGCATGCACGTTCTCACTCAGGAAAACTCATCAAGGGAATCACAAGTCACAAATTTGTGAATTATGTCATCAGTGTTCCAATTAAGGATGCCATGTAAAATCTACTATCACTTCACTTTCATACATAAGATGCCTGATAGACATCAAACAACCTTAAAATGAGCTCATGATCATTCACTAAAACAGTGACATGAAGAAAAGTCAAATTCCTATAAAATCTAATTACATCTCAGACCAAATCCTACATGGAATATCAATAAATTCCTGGACAAAAATGAGGAAGGATATCAAGAAGTGTCTTTCAGTAGAAGCTTAACGGAAGCCATTTCTCGAGTTGCATGAAGATTCATAATAATTGGCACGTGCCACATGGAAAAAACTAGTCAAGAAATATCATTTTTAAATAGCTAAATCTAAAACAAGCCTCCAAATTCATAAGTCTTCAGAAGCTTAGTAAGAAGACAACTTCTTTCTGCTGAAGGAATGAAAAAATAGCATACTTTAAAGTTTTTATAATGACCGTGATCTAAATCCATTTTGCTAACATGAAATTCAGCAAGGCAGCTTTACATTTCTCATCCTGGAATTCTATTATGTCACCTCTAACCTCAACATCCTTGACACTTACATGTTAGAATGTACCATGCATTAAGAACAAAGCTGTAATCTAGTAAGGGAATAAAAGCAAATAAGAATAGAATAATTTTTTTACTATAAAACCTAGAGAAAATCCAAAAAGTCAGTCTGGATAGTAGATTACTGGAAAATGGCTGATTGCCCATAATGCCGCAAATAGAGATTAGATGCTTACCTGACACTCAGGTTGTCCTATTCTTTCTGGATATTCGCCTTTCATCCTTGCTGTGGCAATAGCCTGCAGTTGAGAGTTGAGAAAGTGCTACAAATTAAGTAGTATGTAAAAAAGACAACCTGAAGAGGCATAATTACTTATGTAAGAGGACTCCAGTTTACTTGTTTTCATTGGTTTGACTTCAGGTTAACATCAGGTAGCACATGCAATGAAAAACCCATTTTTAAATTTCTATTTAACGCCCATTACCCAACCAAACCACCTCGGAACCCAGTTCGGAGTTTCAGAAATATAAACTGGAAAGCATTTGTCCTATTTTATCGTTCCACCAATCAGATTGGTCTCAGGAAGTCTAAGTATGCCCAACAATTAAGAAATTTTCATTATATAACAGTTGACATGCAAAGGGATTACTGTTTATAGATCAAAAAATTTGACAGCCACCAAAAGCAACAATGGTTCCCTCATACCAAAATCCTGTTGTGAGGATGGTTAAATCGGCATGTAGCCCCAAATCTGCATAGACCTGTTCGAATGTAGTAAGAACAATCTGGTTCACCTTCACGCACAGGATAAGGGCCAGACTCCATTTGTTCCCTTGATCTCATGTTCATTTGCCACAAAGCATCTAAAAATATTAGATGTCATCAGTTTGAGAACTGTAGGGTATAATGAATGTGCAATATAACTTCCAGCCTACCATACTCAATAAAACCAAACCTGATTGCCATATATATTCTCAAAGTATCTAATTAATTTAGATTTTTTTTTTCCTAAATAATTCAGTCACTTATAAAACAGATGGAAATGAGAGTGTCCAACTTAGAAATTAACCACATTCCCAAAATAAGAGATTCAGAAACATTATACTCTAACACAATTACGAGATGGCCACTTTTTCCCATTGTTAAATACAACAATATTGTTGTACAAAAGTTTTCTTTTAAGATTTTCAATATATGGATTAGGAGGATTGATTTGAGTCTCTTTTCCCCTCCTATTTCAACTTGCATATAGAAAAACTATAACTGCAACGTCATCACAGAAATTCTTTACCTACCCGCTGGAAGAATGACTTTAAAAATGTAGACGTGAATTCAACTATGGCTCTACCTGTTTCCTTGGAATTCTGAGCTAAACAAAATTCGGAGAAGAATAAGAAAACTAGACAGTCGACTTTAATATTTGTATTCTAGACCCTATGTTCTATTCATGCAGTCAATGGAAAAGAGCATTAAATGGTGATGTTAAAATCACAGATAGTGACTTCAGCAATTCCAAAAAATGGCCATGATAAAGAAAACTTAATTAAGAATAGCATAGGACTTAGAACCACAAATTGGATGGAGGTTTTACTATCTTGTGTTCAGTTAGTGGGCAAAAAGATATGAGCAAGAAGTTCAATGAAATAACCACCAATATCACACAGACAACAAAAACTGATAATAACGCTAACTCTGAAAAATATCATTTGATAGGCAAACTTGATAATGTACAAAATGGAATAAGAAACCGCCCTAAGTATTAAAAATTTCTGTAATTGCCACAATCCATTTATTTTCTTGATCTCATGTTCTTATGCAACAAACCATCTCAAAATATCAGCTAGTGTTTCAGAATACTATTAACCAACATGTTAACTAATCGATCACGATAACTTGGATCGGATCGTTAGTTTGAGATAGTTCACGTGAACTGTGACAACCACACCACGTATAGATTGGAACCAAAACACTTAAAAATACTTCCCAGGACCTAATGAATTGGGCATCTTATTTGCTAATCAAGCTGTCTTTTTATGAAAACAGCTGGAGAAGCATGTTGATTTGGAAATCCAAAGTTGAAAATTTTAAAACCAAATTATCAAAAAGTTCAACACCTAAAGGTCCAACTCTCCACCATATTGAGGTGCCCATTTTTCTAATTTTCAATTACCAAATTAAGGTTTTGAGCTTATGCAAAAGGATCATAGATCTTAACCACCACCACCACCACCCCTCTCTTCTCCCTATCCAGTTTGACTTGCACACCCCAAAAACCATCACCAAAGAAATTCTCCAGAAGAATGATGTGGGAAGGAAAAGAAAGAAAGAAAGAAAAATTAAGATGCTAAAAAGCATTAGTTTACCCAAGGAGGGTGGGAGGGAATTGGGACGTAGAAAATGCAATTAAACAAGGCTTCATCAGTTTGAGTAAA
>JACGDI010003348.1:220772-240801 GCA_014898725.1 Jacaranda copaia
AAAAAAAAAAAAACTTGAAGAGAATAAAAATCGACCAACCAACCAACCATCCATTTACACACACCCACTGACCCACACACTCTAAGTCGCTGATGCTTCTATTCTAAATCCTACTCCTTTTATTTTCTTTTATTATTAAGTTGCACTCATCCTTTTCCCTCTTTCCTAAATGCGGGCGATCGGATTAGGAAGGTCAGGTGCTCCATTTTTCGATTACTAATTTTAACCACTCGATATTAATTTAAATTTATTGAATATCCAATAAATTTGAATTCAGATATTTGATGTGATTTTTTTATAAAAAAAAATTAATATAAATATTATTTAAAATTTTTAAAATAAAAAAATGGACTTTGACCTATTTCAAATATATATAATATACTTATATGTATGGTATTGTATTATAAGTATCTTTATATATATTATATATTTAATATGTAGCTATACATGTGTTATCTATATATATTTATATGTTGTATATATAAATATACTTTTAATATATATTATATATAATATATATTTATTTCTATATAAGCTAAAATTGGGTATCCAAATTATCCGATCCAAGTAGGATTTCATACCTAATATCCAATACAAAATTTTATTCGAATATCAAATACCTGACCCATTTTAAAAAAGAAAGAAAGAAAAGAGACAAACCAATCGGGTTGGATCGATACTCAAATTATTTGATCTGAATGCCCACTGCTACCCTTTCCTACCCACTCCCCTTTTTTTTATGCACAACGATTTGAGTTTTGTAGGGCTTGTTTGATTTAATCTTTTTTCTCTTTCGTCGTTGTCATATTATTTCAGTTAAGAGTCTAATTGGCTAGCCAGCATTATTCATCAAGGTGAAACTTTTGACTAAGATCTCTTACAAAAATATTACAGTATTATTCAAGATAAATATTTAGAGATAAATTAATTAACTAATCAACATAATCCAATTCATGGTGAAACTTTTGATTGGGGTTTCTTGTAAAATATTATGTAATATTCAAGATAAGAGGTTAGAGATATAATTCAAGAATTAGTGTAGTTGGAAAAGTCCACAAATCAGTCTAGAGCCCCATAAAAGACCAAGTCAGAAAAAATTTAGAAATGAATAAGATGACCAACTCAAAATTTAAGAAAGTCATGAGATACTTACCTATTATCCCATTTATTTTTTAATTTATTGGTCGTATTGTAATAGATGAATTTATCCAATAACTAACATGATGTACAGTATAAATTATTGAATTAATTATTTTGTCTGATTGTCTTCTCTTTTCCAATTATTTCTAAAACAATTTGTTGAGTTTTGTTTTGATTGATTGTTGTTGCCCCTCAATCATGGGGATGGGGGAGTTGCTTAAATATGCCAACCCCTCGTTCGATAAGGCTGTTTGAAGCTCCATCACCTATGAATATTGAGCTACTAAGTTGAGATGCTAATATTGAGCTCATAGCAAGCATAGCATCAAACAACTAGACCTTTTTCTTTTTTTTTAATTGCATTGCAAAGAGAGATTGCATATGAAAATTTTCCAATACAGTCCTATAATTAGTTATATAAATAATATGTAGTTAATAATATAAAAATATTTAATTTTAAGAAATTATTAGCAGCGTGATAGATTTAAGAATTATTTAATTTTTACTTAGAACAGTTGTAATTATGTTAACCATAAATTAACACTCTCCTTAAAACCCGCCAACGAGCAACAGAGCAACACAATGGTAAAATATAAGAAATGAACTTCCAAAATTTTATTCATCCATTCCTCCGCAGTATTTGGAGGGGTTGAATCAATGTGCCATTTTTAGGGTCTTTTTTCTCCTCATCTAACTATCATCTTATCATTTCCTGATGATAATAATGGAATTAGGAAGGAAAATGTATATTGATCAACCAGCATGAATGAACATGCAAAAAAACTTATTAATTCCTTGATATTATAATTAAACATACAACAATGGCGACCTTGTCGAGTCAGCCATCCAAGAAGGCAATGCGTAGCCCTGGGGCTTCTTCCGGCTCGCAGGGAAATAAGGGATCCAGTGGCCAAACTGTGAAATTTGCAAGAAGAACTTCCAGCGGAAGATATGTTAGCTTATCCAGGGAAGATTTGGACATGTCGGGAGAACTTTCCGGGGATTACATGAACTACACGGTTCACATCCCGCCGACGCCTGATAATCAGCCTATGGATACCTCTGTCGCTGCAAAAGCCGAGGAACAATATGTCTCCAATTCTCTCTTTACCGGTGGATTCAACAGCGTAACTCGTGCCCATCTCATGGACAAGGTGATCGATTCTGAGGTTAGTCATCCACAAATGGCGGGATCAAAGGGATCATCCTGTGCCATGCCAGCTTGTGATGGAAAAGTTATGA
This sequence comes from Jacaranda copaia, assembly GCA_014898725.1. Lineage (NCBI taxonomy): Eukaryota > Viridiplantae > Streptophyta > Magnoliopsida > Lamiales > Bignoniaceae > Jacaranda > Jacaranda copaia. The sequence continues at coordinate 223,155 of JACGDI010003348.1, forward strand.
AAGATGAGAGAGGAAATGATGTTATCCCTTGTGAATGCAGGTATAGTAAAGTAAATGTCCAACGTTGTTTAAATTAATAAGGTTTATAAACATAGTACCACACGTCTCGGATCCTATTGATATTCAACAAATTGGTTTTTCCAGGTTCAAAATCTGTAGAGATTGCTATATGGACGCCCAAAAAGACACTGGTCTATGTCCAGGATGCAAGGAGCCATACAGAGTTGGAGACTATGATGATGATATACCAAACTACTCTGCCGGAGCTCTCTCTCTCCCTGGCCCAGATGATTCCAAGAGGGATCGTCACAACATGTCCATGATGAAAAGGAATCAAAATGGAGAATTTGACCATAATAAGTGGCTATTTGAGACCCAAGGAACATATGGATATGGTAATGCCTATTGGCCTCAAGAAGACATGTATGGAGACGACGGAGATGGAGGAATGCAGAAGGGCATGTTGGATTCATCAGATAAACCCTGGAGGCCCCTTAGCCGAGTTGTAGATATCCCAACTAGCATAATCAGTCCTTACAGGTATTTTTTTATACATAGCATCTACTGATGAATTTTTGGCCAAATTACAGTTTTATGAAGAGTTACTAATTAATCCACCTTATCAATCACTCAGGTTATTGATTTTTGTCCGGCTAGTTGTGCTGTGCTTCTTCTTGACATGGAGATTGAAACATCCAAATAATGATGCCTTATGGCTTTGGTTCATGTCAGTTATCTGTGAGGTATGGTTTGCTTTCTCTTGGATCCTTGATCAACTTCCTAAGGTGCATCCAATTAATCGATCCACAGATTTAGCGCTCTTGCGTGATAAATTTGAAATGCCATCACCTTCTAATCCAACTGGCCGTTCTGATCTTCCTGGGGTGGATTTATTTGTATCTACTGCTGATCCAGAGAAAGAACCACCACTGGTCACGGCCAACACCATTTTATCAATCCTAGCCGTTAATTACCCTGTGGAGAAACTGGCTTGTTACATTTCTGATGATGGTGGCGCCCTTCTCACTTTTGAAGCAATGGCTGAGGCAGCAAGTTTTGCTGATTTATGGGTCCCTTTCTGTAGGAAACACGATATAGAACCCCGTAATCCTGAAACTTACTTCAGTATGAAGGGTGACCCCACCAAGAATAAGAGTAGGCCAGACTTTGTGAAAGATAGGCGGAGAGTTAAGAGGGAATATGACGAATTCAAGGTGAGGATAAATGGATTGCCTGATTCAATTAGGAGAAGATCAGAGGCTTTCAATGCAAGGGAGGAGATGAAAATGTTAAAGCACATGAGGGAGAGTGGGACTGACACTTTAGAGCCCATCAAGGCCCAAAAGGCTACATGGATGGCTGATGGAAGCCACTGGCCAGGGACTTGGGCCGTTCCTGCCCGTGAGCATGCCAAAGGCGATCATGCAGGGATTCTCCAGGTATGATATCAATTGCTATATATGTAATCAATTTCCAGGTACAACCTTGTATTTAATTTGGAGCTAAACAACATAGCTTTATACACAATTGTATCTGTATATACTAAGGTGATGCTGAAGCCTCCTAGTAGTGACCCACTCATGGGAAGTTCTGAAGACAAGCTTCTGGACTTCACCGACGTAGACATACGTCTGCCAATGTTTGTTTATGTATCACGTGAAAAACGTCCAGGATATGACCATAACAAGAAAGCTGGTGCAATGAATGCTCTCGTCCGAGCATCAGCCGTACTGTCCAATGGTCCATTTATACTTAACCTCGACTGTGATCATTACATCTACAACTGCAATGCTGTCCGAGAAGGGATGTGTTTTATGATGGATAGGGGCGGCGAAGATATATGCTATATTCAGTTTCCCCAGAGATTTGAAGGCATTGATCCATCTGACCGATATGCTAACCACAACACGGTGTTTTTTGATGGCAATATGCGAGCACTCGATGGCCTCCAGGTATACATATAATTTTAATCATTTTGCAATATTTATTATCTACATAGTTTCTTACAATTTGTTGACGCTGAATGATCTTCCTAATTTCAGGGACCAGTTTATGTCGGGACTGGCTGTATGTTTCGAAGATTTGCTCTTTATGGCTTTGAACCCCCAAAAGTCGAGACAATTTCTGAAAAAAGTTCAGAGACTCAAGCTTTGAAAACAACTGATTTTGACCCTGATCTTGATGTGAATTTATTACCCAAACGATTTGGGAATTCCACGATACTAGCTGAGTCCATACCCGTCGCTGAATTTCAAGGCCGTCCGATTGCCGATCATCCTGCAGTCAAATACGGACGGCCTCCCGGTGTCCTGAGGGTCCCTCGTGAACCACTTGATGCAACTACTGTAGCTGAAGCCGTCTCCGTGATATCTTGCTGGTATGCACTGCTGGCTTCTCTATAACCATTTTCCAGCTATTAACATTGATGTTGATGAAGTAATTTTAAATGGTAAACAACATATGTAGGTATGAGGACAAGACCGAATGGGGCGACCGGGTTGGCTGGATTTACGGATCAGTGACAGAGGATGTCGTGACGGGGTACCGAATGCATAACCGTGGGTGGCGCTCTGTCTACTGTGTGACCAAGCGTGATGCCTTCCGTGGATCAGCTCCAATCAACCTCACAGATAGACTCCACCAGGTGCTTAGATGGGCGACAGGCTCCGTCGAAATATTCTTCTCCAGAAATAACGCCTTGTTGGGATCTAGAAAGATAAAAGTCCTCCAGCGCCTGGCTTACCTCAACGTCGGCGTCTATCCTTTCACCTCTTTGTTCCTCATAGTCTACTGCTTCCTCCCTGCTCTCTCGCTCTTCTCCGGCCACTTTATCGTACAAACCCTCGACGTCACTTTCCTCGGCCTCCTGCTAACCATATCCCTTTGCCTGGTGGCACTTGCCCTCCTAGAAGTGAGATGGTCAGGCGTGGGACTAGAAGAGTGGTGGAGAAACGAACAATTTTGGCTTATTTCTGGAACCAGTGCTCATTTGGCTGCAGTGCTGCAAGGACTTCTGAAGGTGATTGCCGGTATAGAAATTTCTTTCACTTTGACAGCCAAGGCGGCCGGTGAGGACAACGACGACATATACGCAGAACTGTATCTGGTAAAATGGACTTCACTTATGATCCCTCCAATCGTGATTGGGATGGTTAACATAATTGCAATAGTCGTGGCGTTTTCAAGAACAATATACGAAACAGTCCCTCAGTGGAGCAAGTTCATAGGCGGAGCATTCTTCAGCTTCTGGGTGCTGGCTCATCTGTATCCTTTCGCCAAAGGTCTGATGGGAAGAAGAGGGAAGACACCAACTATTGTGTTTGTGTGGTCGGGGCTGATTGCTATTACCCTCTCATTGCTGTGGGTAGCCGTCAACCCCAATAGTAACGAACGACCCGTTGGTGCGTCCGGGTTTACTTTCCCGTAGGCCTAAACTGTAAATTATCTGCTGCTGCATGCTGATCAGCTTATATATGTACGTCGGTTCTAACTGCTCGTTCCTGTTCCCGTTGGTGTCAAGTTTTTCAAGATCTCTTGTTTATTTCTCAATGAATTAATGAATGAATGAGTGAGTGAATTCTTTCTTCATACTGATCCCATATTTTTATTGAATTTACTTTTGGATACCATACGATTGTCGGCAACTAGGAATGATAGACAAGACAACACAAGACCTAAACTAAATTTGAAGAATGCGAGCAAAAAGTAAACACAAACCAATAAGCGACTTCCCTTCCAATAAGCAATGTATTTATCTTAATATTAAAGCTCAAGTTAGAATATTTGAAAATTGTTATTTTTTTACCTTAAAATCCCACCCCAACCTGCCAAACATAAAATGTAATTGAGAAATTAATCATAATTCTTTTAAATAATTAAATTCTTTCAAATTAAATATTTTATTGCATTTAACATATTGACGAAATGATTGTTGCGACAAAACCAATAGACTAATTTTTACAACTTGATTAAGACCAAAAAATTTTAAATTTAATCATTACACTACAAAACCAAGAGATTCATATAACATGGATGAGCTCAAAGATGTTTAAGATATTTTATAAAATATTTTAAATTAATTAATAAATATTATTATAAAATCTCCGAACTTATAAATATTTTTAGATAAAATTACTCAATTACTGAAATTGTAATGGAAAGATGAACCAACAAAAATAACACTCATATTTATAGTTTAAAGCTGCATTAAACTTCCTTGACTTTTTTCCAGTACTTTTATGCTACATTGAAAAGAAAAGAAGGATCAAACTAAAAAGTACAAATAGTAGGGGGGCAAAAGTTGCCCATATCAATATGCTTCGTTGAGGGGCTAAAAGTGAAATTCACCAAAAGAAATTTGAAGTCCAAAATATAAAATTGCTACATACTTTATCCGACCTGCTTTGGGGAGACGTTTACTCAGATTGAAGGAATCAGAAACCTGAAATCTCCATCCCGACGTGGATACCAATCTGAAACTTCCTTCATCCATCGAGATCCCCCTTATTCTTTATACGTGTTCCAAGGTCCCCAAGATCTGAGCTCTCATACTGAAATTCATCCGGAAAAGCACAAGCAGACAAACATGGGGGATTTGCAGCCACACACATTTCCAAGGAAACCATTTTATTTCCACGTTTTCCTCGCCTGTCTCCTCTTCCTCTCTTTCTCCCTTCCTCAAATTTCTGCTCAGGTTTGTTTTTCTTTTTTGGTTTAATCTTTTTGTGATGTGGTTTTTGTATTTGATTCTGATGTTCAGGGATCTAATTTTGTTCCCATTAATGATTAGGAAAATGGAAGTGATGAGTCGATTGCTGCTATTAAGGATCTGGGCCGACGTAGTAAAGTGAGTGGTGCTTCTGTCTCTTTGTTTGAGTATGCTAATACATGATGAGTTAGCTGGTTTTTGTAAGAGTCAAATAGCTTGATTGAGGAATCTGATAATTTAGTTGCCGCTTCGATTGTGATATAGTTAAGTTAACAATTTCTGAAGGTTGATAGGCTCCGTGTCTGTCGTTCCATTATTATTTTTATTGGAAAAACGCGTTCTTGAAGAGTGCAAATGATGTAACTGGATTGTTTCTGTGGGTTCATGTGCATGATATTGACCATACACCAATTGCCAGGGCACACTAGCGATTTGTTACTTTCCAGTGAATGCTGTTTCATTTGGAAATATCAGTGACCTATCAGTTCATACTTTATGTCTATTGCAATTATACTTGGTGCTCGCTTCTTGCCCGTTCTCTGTTTATCAGAGATTCCATCAATTATAATGGCTATGAAGTGCACGTTCCCATTGCCCACATTGAATGCAGTCACATAGTGTACCTCCTGTATCTGTGGGATTAAGATTGAAGTTTGATAATCATTTGTGGATTCTGCCGGACAGATATTCGTGGACAAAATCAAGACTGGTATTGTTAAAGAAAAGAAAGACTCTGATTCTGTTAATCTTGGCGTCGACTTGGACTCTGGTCTTGGAATCTTTGATGCTTTCTTTGCGAGTTTATCCATGATAATTGTCAGTGAGGTTCGTCGACTCTTTTCTTTATTATCATATTTCGCCATACATATATATATATATATATATATATTATTCAGCATCATTAATTTTCTTTGCTGCTTGGCTCTTGATGGTCGTTGCTGTAGTCTGAAATCTGTAGTCTAGGGCCTTGGGCATAGCTTGATGATTGACATAGGCAACCTGTTCCCCTGTTAAAGTAGTTAGATGACTAGTTGAAAATATGGAGCATGTGTGTTACTCGTGAAATAAACTTTCATTTAGGGAAGAGTTGTCCATTTTGTTGAATCCCTTGATTTGATACACATTTATATTTGATTTGATCAATATTTTGTAATGATGGTTATGCTGCTAGATTGGAGATGAAACTTTTATTATAGCAGCTCTGATGGCTATGCGTCACCCCAAATCAATTGTTCTATCTGGTGCGCTCAGTGCCTTGTTTGTCATGACAGTAAGTTGATATCCTGTCCTATCTCCTGAAATGAAGTATTCTTTTCTCTTTCCCTTAAGCTTCCATGCTCTTTATATACCACGAGTTTGCTCTAGTGTTTTGTTATTGAAAGTTTTTGGCTCTGTGAGATACTTCTTGATGGATGCTTCTAAGATCTATTCCTTATACATTTGTACCAGATACTTTCAACTGGTCTCGGTAGGATTGTTCCAAATTTGATATCAAGGAAGCACACCAATAGTGCAGCTACAGGTTCTCATTTCAGTTCTCTCACAATAAATATGACTCAAATGCTTGTTATTCTTCTGGGTTGGTGTTCTTGGGGGAAGGGGCTAAGGTGGTTAAATGCTCAAATTTGTTTAAGAAAAGATGTTAGCTTTGATTGATTTATCAGAAAAAAATTATTTGCCTTTTGTTTTACAGGATAAAAAGGCTGATAATGTGTAATAGAATCCAGTCAATTACATGGGTATAAACCATAGGTGCAACTTCTTGATAGAAAGTAAGACTGTAAATTGAACCGAGTTGCTTGGGGATGACTAATTTAAGATTTCTCAACCCATTTCAGTCCTCACCTGCTTCATTTTTGACCCACAAAACTGTGGGATCCAGATCCAATCCAGCTCAATTAGACCCAGTCTAACTATATACACAAATCATCTTGCAGTCAGTTCCATGTAGGCCTTTTGGCTTGTTTCTAAATGCATATATACATTCCCCAAAGCAACTTGAGCTTGGTTCAGAATCATGCATCCAATCAAGTTTGGTTGAATGATGGGTAAGACGTTTGAACATTTCCTTCCCTCATTTGCAATACCAAGATAAGCTGTGTATCCTTAAACTAGGGCTCAGGGCAGCTCTTTGCTGACTAAGCATGTAATGGAGTAACTACACCTGCAATATAAATCAGAACAAGCATGCTTTTTCAAGAGTTTCTTTGTCTGTGAATTTGGAATTGCTGCTTGCATATAAATCTGAAACAAATGCCTTTCTTGCAGTTCTTTATGCTTTTTTTGGGCTCCGACTACTTTACATTGCCTGGAGATCAGATGCAAAAGCTTCCCAGAAGAAAGAAATAGAGGAAGTATGTTGGGGTTTGAAATTTGTTTTGTTAAGTCATTTTATTTCTCCGCAGCTGAAGCTATTTCCTGTTTTAGTATTTCTTTTTGATAATTTAGATCTTCAATTTGACTCTTGGACTGGTATTATGCTTGTTCCTATCTGTTATCCTTTTCTGTAAAATGATTGTGCAATAGGTTTTATTAAGTTTATGACAGTTACCAGTGGCTTTAAGTGCTCTGCTTTTTTCCAAAAAATACATTGGTCAAATTAACGTAGTTCAATTTCTTGTTACTGTATGCATAACTCACAATTTTGCTTCTCTATTTTGTCTCTTTTCTGCACTCAACTTTGACTTGAAGCATGGAAAGTGGATTTATCTGCAGAGCACCAATGGTCCCTATGCATTCTCCAGCCTCTTTCTTCCTGTCCATATCCATTGTACTAGTTGGTACAATTATGTTCTGGGGTTTTAAATATACTTCTCAGTTCTATCCCTTTATCCTGACTTGTTTTTGTTACTAAATTTCTGCTCAAATACTGTGAAATATGCTTGGTTTAAGTGTTGCCCTCATGATGCCTGCTGTGTGGATCAACTTGCTCTCAGAAGCTTTTTCTTGTCTGCCTGCTGGCTATTCTTTTGTATTACGTACTTCAGCCTTGGTCTGAGACCGTGATTACTTCAGGTCGAAGAGAAGCTTGAATCTGGACAAGGGAAAACCACATTCCGACGTTTCTTTTCTAGATTTTGTACACCAATCTACTTAGAGGTATATCTTATTCCTTCGTAATGCCAGTGACATTTATCTCCCTTGGTAACATATGCTTGCTTTTTTTTCAAAAAAAAATTTAAAAACTAATAAAACTGCAACCTCATGCAGCCTGGCACAGTTCTTATTTGGCTTCTTTTTTGGCTTTAGTTTAGACTGCTTGGAGAATCAAGTGTAAGTAACTAATATTTTTCCCTTTCAATGATCTGTATGGCGCAGTCCTTTATTTTGACATTTTTGGCAGAGTGGGGAGACCGTAGCCAGATTGCGACAATTGCTGTAAGATGCTTTGTTTGCTTTGAATTTTCTTGCGTTATATATAAGTCAAAGTTCAACCAAGCTGGCTCTTCCAGTGGTTGTGAATTCATTTTCTTATCTTATTTCTTTTTAGAAGTCACAACCAGATCTTTTGTTCTTTGTTGGTAGAATTTTGTCAAATGTTGAGTTCTTTCGAAGTGGTTTGGTAGATATCCCCATTCAAGACAGGTGTCCATTTTCTTAAGTTACAGATAAGATTTTCGGTACTAAAGTTTTTATAGATTTTATGCAAAAGATCAGGCGAAGCATTTTTGTGTGTGTGTGTGTGGAGACTGAAGTAATTTTAACACTACAGACCACTAGCAAGAGTGCCAAAGGCTGTGATATTTCAGTTGCATGAGAAAAAGTGTGAAGAAAAAGCTGAGCATGAGAACAGAACTTCCAGAATTGCTGAATTAAAAAAATTATGGTAGACCACAATAAGAATAAGCAATTATATTTACTTCTGCAGATGGAAAATAGAATGATCAGGCAATTTTTCAGGAAAGTACATATTGAAAAGATTAAATGAAGAATTTGATGATGTAAAAAAAAGAATAGCAGCCATCCAATCATGTAGGATAGAGTCCAATTCAGTCTCAGCCAAAGATATCTGATCCTGTGAAATCTGTGAATTTGGCAGGCTAAGCTCGCTTTTCTAATCCTATTTGTTTTAGATTTTACTCCAAGCATGTTGCTATATTTTTAGTTTACTTAAAAACTGATCTTCTTCCTGTTGCTCAGCTGGCCACCCACAAAAATGCTGTTGGAGTTGCTGTAGGAGCAGCTCTAGGACACACAATTTGTACATCAGTGGCAGTGATTGGTGGAAGTATGCTGGCATCAAAGATATCACAACGTACTGTTGCCACAATTGGAGGGTTGCTTTTCCTGGGCTTTTCTTTGTCTTCATACTTCTATCCTCCTCTATGATCTCAGAAATTTTGTAGATTAACCCTATATTCATGTTACAAGCGGATAACATGCCCCAAAAAATTATAAGTTTCTCCATAGTGCTCATGTTTGCCAGTAAATGTTAAGTGCGGTCACTGGTGAATGACAGATTGCTTCACTTGTTAGTTTGTACAGATTGGAAGTATATTACATACTTTTTCCAGTCTTGATAGTACTAGAAATCATCACCAATATAATTGAATAGAATTTTCTTAAACTAGCTAGGAATGTCAATCTATATATCAGGTTTGATACCCTTGCAAATGATACTTTTTTTTGTGGATATAAGTTTTTCTTGAGCTTCCAGGTATGAACAAGGGTGGAACTCTGCAGTCTGCACCAATCTAGTCCTCTCGTGATTTGACTGCTTAACAAAGTAATCACAAATAAAATTAGTGATCTTAAGATAAGTAATTAATTCTGTTTATCAGCAAGCGATGGCAGTGGAAGTCCTCGCAGGTTGCAGCCCTCTTTCTTAACTTCTGGAATTTCTTCACAGTGGCTTCTTTCCATGCCTCATTTCAAAGTGAACCTTAAAGAAGTTTTATTTCGTTATGTTTCATTCATTTAATATCCTCATTTCAAAAGGAACCTTAAAATAGTTTTATTTCATTATATTCCATTCATTTAATACCTCTTTATGTGGAAACACAAGTATTATATGTACTTTTCAAATAAAAAGATTAGGCCACGTTTCTTGAAATTTTTCATCTTGAATTGCATAAAATAAAAATCATATAATCCTTCCTTATGAGTTTGCATGTCAATTATTTGTAATTATTTATCATCAACTGAATGAATGAAAATTCTATTTTTATATTTTTTTATCTCTTGATCTATTTTTTTCGGAAAAATGGACATTTCCAAGATCTAAGAATTTTGATCTGTATCCTCCTAGGGGTATTTACTTAGATTTAGAATCAAATTCATTGCAATGGATAGTTGCAATTTTAAAAAATCTTGTTCGAATTCTTGAAACAAAAGAAAATAAAGTTAGGTCGTATGAATAAATAGCAACGTTAAGTTAAAAGTAAACCCCCAATTTGTTGGGTAAATGGGTAATATAGTACCATACCACAGTTGCAGCCAATGTTTTCAAAATCGGATCAAATAATGAATCAGTGATGTTACTGGCTACTGATTCAACCAGTGGTCGAACCGACATAACATAATAATTATATTTAATTTTATAAATATATACAATATTTTAATATTACTAAAGAATAAAACTTTCAATTGATAAAGAAAGAATATTATTTGAAAGAAAAATTAACGTACTTATTTTTAAGTGCATTTTATAGAAAATAATAATGTTTAAAAATTAGTTAACTATAAATAAATAAAAAATAATATTTCGCATTAATTTAAATAATCATTCGCTTCATACTTCAACTCAAATAAAAATAAATTCTTTTATTCTAAATATTCGATATAATTTCAGAGAAATTAAACAAAATAAAATAATAAATTAAATATAAACATTCGCATATCAGTAACATTTCATTAAATTTTAAGAAAATAAATTTATGTTTCAAAAAATTACTGTCCAAAATTTTTAATCATCATCTTCAACTCATAATTTCTATTCTTTTTTTTTTTACTTTTTCTTTTTTAAAAAAAATTAAAATTTTCAAAAAAAAGAAAGACCTAAACCGGTTCAACCGATTTTGACCACTCCCGATTTTTATGGTTCAATGAAATCGAACTAGCTTTCAATCATCGATCTGACCGGTCGGACTGGCTGGTCTAGTCCAATTTTCAAAACCTTCGTTGCAACCTATAGGATAAATTAGAAAAGCATGTACAAGCTGCTCTCTTTACTACTCGCAAGGACTAAATAATAAAAATTTAAGTGTTGTAAATATTAAAAATTATATAAGTATAAATTGTTAAATCTTTTAAAAAAATATAAGTGTTAAAAGAAATATTAATAATCACATAAATAGAAAAAATTTAAAATTTTTAAATTTATTTTCAAATTAAAAAAAAAAACTCACATGCCAACCCATGAGCCTGCCCACTTAGCCCACCTCATATATAAACCAGCTCACTTATATAGTGGGTTGGTTTTGAATAGAACCAGATTTTTTAATTTTTAACCCGTCATGATTTGAACTGTGACCGGCTCGACTCAGAACCGCTGTTAAATGAATTGGGCTGGCTCAGCTTGGCCCATTTGATACCTCTAAATACCATACCATAGTTGCAGCCTATATGGTAAATTAGAAAAGCATTAAGGGTAGACTAGGGCTGTAAATCAATATTTGAAAATTCATTTATTATTCGTATTCGTATCTGTTTATACAAAATTTATCCGCATCAGCGTAAAATGGATATTATCCGTATTCGATTAATAATTATCTGATTATAAATGGATACAGATATAGTAAATGCGTATCCGATCTGTTTAATATCCACTTCGAATACATATTTGTTAAATAATACATAATTATATTTTTTAATAAAAATTTCATAATCCATATATGTATATATATACATTATAATTGAAGAATTAGGAAGAAAAAAGAATAGATTTAAAAAAGTATTACAATATAGAGAAAAAATTAAAAAATAAAATTAATCATCACAATTATTATTGATTGACTTTATAATAAATATACTTAAATGCCATTGTTGTTATTATTATTATTATTATTATTATTATTATTATTAAGTACTAATAATAAATTATAAAGTTAATTATTAATTAAAAATTATACTATTTGTTTGATTACTTTTTTTTTAATGAAATTATATAGTTTCTTCTACTAATTAAAATATATATTTGTTATAGGTTCATAGATTTATGTATTTGGATATTTATAAATATATATTTAAATAATTATCACTAAATATGAATATAAAAAATAATTTGAATATGAATAAGTTTAATAAAATATAAATAAATTTAAATAATTATTACAGCGTTTGATTATAATTTAAGCTTCATCTTTAATTCGTTATATTAAATGCAGTATGATTTGTTAGAGGATGATTAATTTTACTTTTTAATTTTGTATTAGATATCATAGAGTAGAATTGCCTTAATTTTAGCAGAGGCAGGAGGTTGAACAAAGGAACAGCGTTACAGCTCCATGCCCCCCAATTCCAAATTTCTGTTTTCTCTAATCAGAACAGACATCATAAATTCCAAGCAAAAAACCAAGCAATTGCTGCGTTACTCCTCCTCATGTCCTCACTTCGATATACAGGCTTATCACTCCACCCTCTTAAAGAATGGCTCTACTCAAATTCTGCATGTTATTAACTACCTCTTGACCCTTTACCTGAAAAATTCTGATGCAAAAGACTATGCCAGGAAGTTGTTTGATGAAATTCCTGAAAGAGATGTTAGAACTTGGACGATTCTAATCTCGGGCTTGTCTAGAAATGGGCATAACATGATTGCCTTGGGTTACTTTGCTGAGATGCAGAATGAGGGAGTGGTTGCTCCCAATGCCTTCACTTTATCAAGTGTGCTCAAATGTTGTGCTTCTGTCGGTAATGGGCTTCGAATGGGGATGGCAATTCATGGCTGGATAATGAGAAATGGGATTGATGCAGATGTCGCGTTGAACAATGCTATTCTTGATCTTTATGCTAAATTCAGAATGTTTGATTATGTGAAAAGATTTTTTGAGTTGATGGATGGTAAAGATTCTACTTCTTGGAATATAGTGATGGCTGCAAACTTAAGTAAGGGTGAGACGAAGGAAAATCTTGATTTTTTCTGGAAGTTGCCAATCAAGAGTGTTTCTAGTTGGAATACTATCATTGATGGACTTTTGCAACATGGATTTGAGAGAAAAGCATTGGAACTTCTTAATGAAATGGTAAGAGTTGGACCCTCTTTTGACAGAGTTACCTTTTCTATATCATTGGTTTTGGCATCTTCAATAAAGAGTTTGGAACTAGGTAGGCAGATTCACAGCCGGCTGCTCAGGATTGGGATAAATGAAGATTCATTTGCAAGCACTTCACTTCTTGATATGTACTGTAAATGTAGGCAAATGGAGAAGGCTTCCATGATTTTCCACGAATTGCAACTGAGATGTTCTAAGGGATCTCATGATGATTTAATGGCTCATACTGTTTCTTGGAGTACAATGATTGCTGGGTATGTTCAAAATGGCATGATAAAACATGCCTTGGGATATTTCAGATCCATGATTCATAAGCAACTTGAGGTGGATCTTTTTACACTCACTACTATTGTTACTGCCTCTGCGAATACTGCATTATTGGAGCTTGGCCAGCAGATTCATGCCCACACGCTGAAATTAGGACATGGACAGGATATTATGTTGTGTTCATCCATGATTGACATGTATGCCAAATGTGGAAAGTTGGATGATGCTTGGTCATTTTTCAGGCAAACTCAAACTAGGAATGTTGTGCTTTGGAGTGTAATGATATCAAGTTACGCGATGCATGGGTGGGGAACGGAAGCAATTCAGCTATTTGAGTTGATGCAAAACGAGGGTATTAGACCAAATGAAGTGAGCTTTGTTGGGCTTCTGAGTGCATGCAGCCATGCTGGTTTGGTGGAAGATGGCTGCAAGTATTTTAGGATGATGGTGGATGTCTATGGCTTCCAGCCTGATATTGAACATTTTGCTTGCATGGTCGATCTTTTTGGCCGAGCGGGTCACTTAAATGAGATCAAAGATTTTGTATATGATAACGGGATCCATCATTTAAGGGAAGTTTGGAAAGCATATTTATCTTCTTGCTGGCTTCATAAGAATATGGAGATGATCAATTGGGTTTCCATGAAACTGCTGGAACTGGATCCGCACGAACCTGATTCTTATCTTCTGATGTCAAATACTTACTCAGCAAACAATGTCTGGGAGGTGGCGGCTAAGGTTAGGGGTCTGATGCTGGAAAAAAGGGAAGTTGGAAAACTTCCTGGTCAATCTTGGATCTAGTTGTAAGAAAAAATGCACAAGTGCTGGCAGGCATCATACATTAATGATTTTGGGCGGCTGTTTACTAAAAGCACAAATTTCTGCGAAGTTGTAAAAACCATGTACGAGGTTAAAGCTCGCCCACGGCTGGAAAATCATTCCAAATTTGGTTCTTGGCACGAGGTTTTATATTTATAGGTGGGTCAAAGTTTCTTAATTGTCACACTAAAATGATAAATGGTGGGTGATACTTGGAATGTTATGTATGAATGCAGAAGAAATGAGTAAAAGGGAAGCAACTTTCTGCTTTTGTGAACAAACAAAAGCTGCAGATGATATGGTCTTCACTTGCGCAAAAGTGGATATTTCATGAACTTGGCTTAGGTTGAAACCAATTCATTCTCAGTTTGATATGCAATTTAAGACGTATGGGACAGCAGCGGGGAAGATTTGAAGAAATACTATTGGACGAGAGAGTTTTTTCCTTCTCTTGTTTGGTTGTCAAATTGGTACTAAAAGGATTTTTCATGTTGCATGGCGAAGGTGAACTCTTCGTTTGGCACTAAAATAGCCTTCAGTTTTAGTCTCAGAGAAGCTATATGCCATTACTCTTCAAATCCCGTCATTCAAATCAAAATTGGAACTTCCTTTTGAGAAACTTCGGAGCCAGCAACAGCTGTCTTTGGTAAAATTAAATCCACCACAAAAATACTAATACGCTGCTCAATCATAACTTTAAGCAAATTGGACAAGTTAGATTTAATGGTACATCCCAACAGAGGATAACGATACTAATTTAATACCCAGGCTAAAGTTATACTATTATATACTTTGCTTTTATCAAAGTTTAAATTGAATTGCACTTTGTCCGTCAACTACATGCACGCTGTATGGACGCATGATGCTTTGCTCTTTCAAATTGAATATATATATATATATATATATATACAGACATACATATATATATATATATTTCAATTTACAGTCCCTGTACAATATTTGAGAAAATATCTTTAATTTTGAACTTAATAATAAAAACAACTAATTTTAAGTAGATCATATAAAACAAATTATTATGGTTGAAATTCATATTAAAATTACTGTTTTAAATATGCTTTTATTTGATCATTTGAAGTTCAAATTTTAACTCAATATTATTCAAAATATAACATGCTAGTTTGATAGGGCAAAGTCTTGTATGCATATAATTTAGGGGGCAACGTGAAATTTACCCAAAAAAAATTTAAGGTAACCAATAACGTTATGAGACAGTTTTCATACACGAAATCTGCTCTTAAAACAATCAAGGACAACCTCAAGTATTGCCCAAAGAATTCATTCAAGAAATTCGCAATTAATTTTTCCTTCCATATTATACACCAGCAGATCCATGTCCAGGCATTTGTATTCACAATTCAGCCACATTTAGCTCCACAGAATTCATCCCATCCCACTGGTCTCATGTTTGCTTGTAATGTACTTGTTTCTGGTGGAATCACACTATATAAGGTGCATTCCTTTATGAAAAAAAAGAATGAAAGTGAAAGAGATGATGGCGCAGAAGAAAGGCTCACTAGTCACTAGCTACAATCTAATCATGCAGCAAACATTTCTGGCTTCTTCTTTAAGAGAGGTAAGTAAAGCAGGAGCCCACCAATTTGGAACTAACAGAGAGAGAAACAGAGAGTAGGATCCTCAACAATACGTCTACATCAAAATCCAGTAATCAAAGCCAGATTTCATCAGTTGATATATAAATAACATGCAACTCAATTCAGACTACATCATGGCTCCTACTTTCGGTCATTAGAACTCGGGTAGATGTTGAATCTCAATACACAGTATAATTATAACTTAAAAATAAAGCCAATGCATAGCATATATATTGTAACAATTCCATACCTCCAATCTCACCAGATATCGTGTTTCAACATGAGGGATCGAATGGAAAAATTTGTACTCTTTCCCTTCACTGCAGGTTGCATCTCTGAATCTAGCATTCCAGTTGTGAGGCAGCATTCTAAAAGACGAAAGCCAGATACAAACTCAACTCCCACAAGTTACTAATATTTTCATCTTTTCTTCTTCTTTTTGTTCTCTTTTTTTTTTTTAAATTTTGTATTGTTACCTTTGTCAAGGCTAACTTCTGGTTTGGCTTTGAAGGAACACATGGAGAGGACAAGGAAGAGTTATATTTGGATGATGATGAAAGTTTATCAGGTGAAAATTTGAAGACTGCCTTTCCAAGATTCCAAAAGCTGTTCAAGAATTTCAAGAACTTCTCTCAGTTGTTTGGTAAGCCAGTGATAAAATTATAATCTTGAGACTGAGAAAGGAAAGGATTTTCTTTCACTACTCACTAGTGTTCCCATTTATACTCACATAGAAGAAACTTATAACGATCAGTATAATCAGTAAAAGGTATACAAGCTGTTCTGATCTTATGTTGTATCCTAACCTTTGCCCTAATGTGGCTCACATGAATATAATCAAATTTTCTTGTGGATCATGTAAGTAAAACAATCAAATCTGAATTCCTGAGCCAGATACAGATGATTTCTGAACCCTATCCTGTGTTCGTGTGTGCATCCACATCTCCACCTTTTTACACTTGCATATATCATATATAGATATATATTTATATTCTAATCCTCATTAATCTGTTTTCAGTGTACAAGGATGAATTACAAGGAGAAATGGGGATGGAAATTGGGTTTCCAACAGATGTAAAGCATGTGACTCACATAGGGTTGGATGGTTGTACAAGCTCATTCTTCTCAAAAGGCTGGGATAATCTCACAGAATCAGACTTGATTAATCTCCATTCTTTTCCTTTGACACAACTCGAGCTTGCCATTGCAACACAAGCTGAAACATCCAATGTGAGGAGTCTGCTTGAAACCAAATTTAATTTTCATGATAATGCAATTAAACAATGAAGAGTGGTGCTGGGATAGATGGTACACCGAAATCTAAATGTATTAACCAATAAAAAGTTATCTCAATATCCATCAATTATGTACCCATGGATCTTATGATAGATAAGTATATTGTGTTTATGGTTTATTGTGTAACAGTGTGGAACATTCAGTGTCAAACTACTTGGTCCATGGCAGACAGTGAAGATTTTGGTCCATCCCTTTACATAGAAAGGAGAATAATACACAAAAATTGAACAGAACAAAATTTGAGCACAGAAGTATACATCCACATGAGCAAAAGCCAAATGATAAAAATCAACCTTTATGGCATCTGTCATTTCTTATAAAGAAACACATTGGCTTAAAACTTCTCCAGGTGAATTGAGGTAACACTTTAGAGAAGCAGATGCCAGAATGGTCTGTAGATGTGTTATTCCGGTACTATTGATCTAGGTAAATTCCAAATTCATTCTGACTGCCAATGAGAGATTTGGAAATCCCTGATTGGCACTTAGAATGACTCTGCAAGACATGGATAATTACATTCAGTATAGACAATCCTGATCTCTCCAAGCACAGTTCATCAGGTAAAACTACGTTGCTCCTACTTTTTGTTAAATAGCACACAAATTCAGTCAGTCACATCAAACATGATCTGGCAGCCAGTAATACAGAAGCTGCATTCCTCTGATGCTTAAAAAGACAGTTTAGAGTTAGGTCATATAGATGGAGTTCTGTTAGTTCCTATGGATTTGCTT
>JACGDI010003348.1:253383-288499 GCA_014898725.1 Jacaranda copaia
CAACAATCTACACCAATTCATTATTCATTACAGGTTTACAACACTGAGCACTAATAAAATCGTTTAAATTTTTTATTTTATTTCATAAATATATGATATGTGCATTTATTATTTTTTTATAAAAATAATTTTTTAAAAATTAAATACAATTAATGTAAATATAATAAATTAAAATAATAGATAAAATAAAAAATAAAATAAAGGATTCAAAATGGTAATAAAATAAATACTTAATAAATCTCATCCCTGAGCCCCACAATTTCTCGATCTTTTTTGTTTTTTTTTTTTTCTCTTAATGAATAAAAAGATAGAGAAAATGTGATGAGAGAGGCATGCACCATTATTATATTATTTTACAGCAGGGACCTATCATCTATTGCTTTCATAAATTGCACTAGCAATAGAATTTATTCTGTGCATGTGGTGGTAGTTTCAACTTTCACGAAATAAGAAAAATATATGTAAATAAAATGTAGGGTTTCGTTGAATAAGAGAAAAAAAAAAAATAAATATCATATCATCTTAGTGTTTCATTTTAAATTTAATCAAAATTATATCTGGCCATATCACTCACAACAAAATATAACAATTAATATATATATATATATATATATTTTGATAGGTATATAACAATTAATATAAATAAAAAAGAAAAGGGATTAAGACATAAGTATAAATGTTTAAACAGCTCGAGATACACATGTCTACAATGTATTTTCATTTATAATCAAATAAAAGAAACAAACAGACTTTGTTTGGTTATATTTTTTCATAACAATGTTATTTTGGAGAAATATAACTAAACATAATCAAAAAACAAATTCTTCAATATATATTATATATATTTTATTATTATTTTAATATTAAAAAAATAATTCAAATTTATTTTCATCTTAAAAATTTAATAAAAAAGATTGATTTAACTTCTACATTAACAAATGCCTTCTCCAAAATATCAATAACTATATTAAAAATAATTTTTATATTTTTTAATAATTTATTCTCTCAAAATATATAATAAATATTTAATAAAATTAAATAAAAAACATAATCAAACACCACCCCACTTTCTTTTCCCACCAAATATTGCGGCTGCGATTTCTGAAAGATTTTGACAGTGACAATGACTATCTGTATTTGACAAGTGGGAGAGGTGACCACTGACCAATGGGAATAATTGATTACTTTTACCCACTTGTGCTTGACAGATTCGAACGACTTTGCAAAGTCTTATTCCATTATATTTAAATTTACAATCCCCACTTCTGCTGTACTAATTGTATAATAAAAGAAACTAATTTAATAAAATAACATATTTTGATAATTTAATAAAATTACATCTAATATTAAGTAATCAATGAAATGTTCTAAATCATTTAAATAAAAAATTATAAATTTTAAAGATAGACAGTTTGGTGAAAATGGCACAGCCAATGAAAAAATTAGTTTAAATAATTGAAAAAATCCAACACGTAATAATTAATATTTTAGTGAAAATTTTATAAATATTACCATGAGGCATATGTAATATTATTAATTTATGTGTGCGAACAAAATCCACTGTGTGGCAATAAAATTAATTTACTTGATATATTTTGAATTTTTTTTTATTAGTTAGATAAAGTTTTCTTAGCTGGCATATCTTTATATACATTTTTAATATATTATATTATATATATAGGTGGAGAGTCACATGGTGGTGGATCAGCGTTGCAAAAAGAGTTGAGGCTCCCTGCTCCTGAGTTGCTGGCGGAGATTCCAACGGCCAACCTCCAAAACCACATCCGAAAAGTTTTCTTTTTAATTATTTTTCAGTAAATAAGGATGTCTTCCTTCACTTCCAATTTCATCCGCTTTCAGAATTTGTTGGCAGCGCCAAATTCTGCCTCATCCGCTGCTTCTTTCCCGCTCAAATCTGTCCTTTTTAAGTCCACATCCCTCTTCACTTCCGCCACCTCCGCTGCCGACGTGGCCGCCAGAAGGGTTTTTGCTCTCCGCGTTTCTTCCTCTTATTCACCCATCTCCGCTTCTCCCTCAACTATGGATGGTGCCACCGCTGATTCCACCATGGATGCTGTCCAGAGACGCCTCATGTTTGAAGACGAGTTTGTACCCAGACCATGTTTTTTTTCTTCCTCTCTTTCCTTATTTCTGATCCGTGCATTTGAAATGGTTGTGATCATCTGGGGGTTTTCTGGTTTTGAACCGGGAGTTAACTTTTCTTGTTTCTGTTAACTGATTCTAGCATTTCTGCTTTTAGATTTCCTTAACTAGATCTTGATTTTGATGTAAAGGAGAGGTCTTTGAAATGATTCGGCAAAGGAAGGATAAGAAGAAAATTGTTTGTTGAAATGTGCATTTTCGCATTTTTAGGAACTTGCCTGTTTCTCCTTTTTCAATTTTAGGTAAAGAGTTAGTAGCTCTTCTATGTTGCGTTGTTTTCAGGCCTTTTGGAGCTAAGCTGGATTTTGTTTCGATAATTGCTTTTCTTTTCTATGTTTATGTGTGCATTTTTTGTGAAGATATATTCTATCCCAGAAAAGAAGCCTTTAAATATATTAGATTTCAGGGGTTACTGTTAATAAAATGATGGTTCTTAAAAATTTTAGTCCTTTGCAGATGTATATTGGTGGATGAGAATGATCTTGTCGTCGGCCATGATACCAAATATAATTGTAAGTTGGAGCTTTCTTTTACTCGCCTTAACTATTGCGATCATGAAATCCAGTGGAATAATTTTACACCATATATAGATTATAGAGTTTGGTATCTTTGTTCAAAGTGATGGATTTTCTTTGTACTTCTGTTAACTCGTCCATCTAAATAAAAATCCTCTTTGGATTAATTGCTCTTTGCTGTCGAATCTGAAATAAGACTTGTCAGAATCTATCAATCTAATGCTGGGCTTTGCTACAACGATCATAATTCTTTATTAGTTTCTTTATTCTTTCTGAGTTCTGCTCTTAAACCATGTTTCATTTTTTGATTTGTAAACTATGATATTCCTGTTTAAAGAGCCTGCGTGTAGTCTTGTTTAAAATCTGCCTTGGCTGCTACTCCATGTTATTCAGTGGCTGTTGTTTTCTGTTTCACTGTTTCTCGATAAGGATAACATGGTAACGTGTCATGATAACTGATTTATTTTAGTAAAGCACAAAAGCATACGTAAATTAATGCTTGCTAATCTGTTGCTTGAAGAGTTTTCCTTTCCTTAGATGTCCCCATCCCCTGACGATGGAAAAGGAAAATTGATGCTGCTGCTGTAATGAGCCCTGGACCTCCATGAGCAAGAAACCAGCTACAACCTGTAGTAATGCAATTGTGCAGTGAATTTGAGAGAATAGATAGTGAGAGAAGAGAGAAGGCAGAGAATGAAGAAAAGAACAGAGAATAACTTGGATTTGATTTCTGAGATGAGCAAATAGGACATTCAGCTGGGATTTTGTCCCGATCCTCACTAACAAACTGAAAGAAGACAAAAGGAAATACCTAACAACCATTAAATAACAATTAATTAAGCTGAAGGCTGACTCAACAATGTTTTAACCTAATTTGGTCTATTGGTTGGAATGGCGTCGTCCCATTTAAGTTGGATGCTGCTGTTCTATTTATTTTTATGACTCCGCCTCTTCAAAACAATGTTGCTTTGAGCAAGGCGTATTTTAGAAACGGAGAAAAACCCTCAATTGAATGACTGGTGATGGTCTGTGCAAGTGTAATGATGCAATTGTGTAGTGAATTTGGGAGAATAGATGGTGAGAGGGAGGGAAGAAAGAAGAGAGAAGGCAGAGAATGAAGAATAGAACAGAGGATAACTTGGATTTGACTTTTGAGACGACCAAATAGGACATTCAGCCGAGATTTCATCTGATTCTCGCTAACAAAATGAATGACCATTGACTAACAATTAATTAAGCTTAAGGCAGACTTAGCAATGTTTTAACCTGATTTGGCCTATTGGTTGGAATGGCGTCGTCCCATTTAAGTTGGATGGCGCTGTTTTATTTATTTTTATAACTCTGCCTCTTCAAAACGACATTGTCTTGAGCAAGGCGTATTTTGAAGAAAGAAAAAAGAAAAAACTACTTCTAAGGTTGATGCTACTCTTCCAGCCTTAGTCCAATTTCATAACAGCTGTCAAGGATATGAATGATGTTGTTGATGCCATCTAACTCATTTTTTTAGCATGAGATGACTAATTGTTTTTATTTTTTATTTCCTTTTCCTATTTTACTTCCCAAAACGAGGGTACATTAAAATGGGATACTGTTTTATTGTTTTGTAATATGATTTAGTAAAAGAAAGGAAAGGATTAACCTTTCCTTTGCTAGTCTTGGTTACACTTTTTAGTTTTCCTTAAGTGGTTGTTAAATTAATCCAGAGCTGCATTTTTCTCTTGCTTTTTTGTTTTATGAAGTTGGTTTTCTCACTGATATTGTGGTTTGTTACCTTTTTTTGTTGCTGCTGCTTGCATTATGCGGAATAAATTTCTTTCAGTATAATATATTGACTCAACAACCTCTCTATCTGCAGGCCACCTAATGGAAAAGATTGAGTCTGAAAATTTGTTGCATAGAGCTTTCAGTGTGTTTTTGTTCAACTCAAAATATGAGTTATTGCTTCAGGTATGTGTTATATGAGTGTATTTTTTCGTGCATCCTGAGGTCCATTAACTAAATTAAGGATGGTACGCATTTACTTTGCATTATCAAATGAAAAGATATCCACAAAAATACTTCCTCTGTCCCTAAATTAAGGGTCTAGTTTGACATTTTTTATGAGAGTTGAGAAAGTGTTAACCTCTTGTCAACTTTTACAATTAGTAGTGTCACATTATTATTTTAGTTCAGGCGATAGTTTTGGGAAGGAAAATACATGGGAAATGAAGTCTTATTTTGGGGCATCGCGAAAAAATAATGGAAGCAATAAACTTGACACAAACTTATTTGATACATAAAATCATGCTATTAAATGTGTATATTCCAATACCCTCTATCATTGTTTCTTCCTGTTAATTTAATCCCTTCTTTCCCTTTTCTTGTCATTTCTCTTTGATTTCGTGCTTTTCATCTTTAATTTCCCTTTTCATTTTCCCTTTCTCCTGCCCTTTTGTTTGCTTCCCCACCTACCGCCTCCACCAATCCAATGAAAGCAACTGAGTCAAAAAATGTATATTGTAGAAGATGGTTGTTGGTATATGTTGAAAAATTATTTAGTGATATACCATCATGAAAAGCCCTGAAATTTAGATTCAATTGAGTTCCGGCAGCAAAGAGCTTGAGAGAAGCAACAGATTTTTTTGTCTGATTCAAGAAAAGAAGAAATGGGGATCCAATAGCGAAGGGCATGGCATTAAAATTCCCATAACCGAAAGCTTTTTTATGATGTTTTGGACTTTCTTTCATGATGCCCGCCTTCAGGGATATGAGAATCAGATGTTGCAAATTTTGAACTGACTAAGACATGATTAAAATGGGGGCAGCATGCTTAACATAATTGAAGAATATTACATGGTGTCAGTCTAACGAGTAGAACTTCTGGAAATCAGGCTGGAAAAGTAGCCATTTTGGAATGTCAATTTACTGCAAGCAACCACATTAATAAGAGCCAAACATATATGCAACAGAATTTAGATGAAGTAATACATGTTGCATTTTCAACTGTACTCATCACTGTACATCCTTTAAAATCACTGTGTTTATCTTTCTCTGTCTTAAGCAAGTTGGGTTTGGAAAACTATTATTCTGCATTCGAAGTATGAATATCTATTTGTCATCAATCCTTGAGTTTTCATCAAAATCATGTGTGTTCTCTTGCCAGAGTCTTCTGACCTGCACAATAATGTTGTCTTGTAGTTACCTAGCCAAGGAAGCCAAAAGACTATTTGCTGCTTCTGCTTGCTCCATTGTGATTTGCTATGAACAAACTAAATCTTGCATGCGCATTTAACCTTTGGTTTTTATTGGCAAAAAGACATGCTAAAGACATATGTTTGATCTGTTCCATCCACGTGCAGCAACGATCTGGAACAAAGGTGACCTTTCCGTTGGTGTGGACAAACACCTGCTGCAGTCATCCCCTATACAGAGACTCCGAGCTTATTGAAGAGAATGCTCTTGGTATTGTATTAATCAGCATGATTTAATTTAAAAAGTTTTGCTCTGCCCAGAACCAACATTATTTCTCAACAATTTTGCATTTCAAGGGGTGAGGAATGCTGCTCAAAGGAAGCTGTTGGATGAACTGGGCATCCGTGCTGATGATGTCCCAGTTGATCAGTTTATTCCGATGGGTCGAATGCTGTACAAAGCACCATCTGATGGAAAATGGGGAGAGCATGAATGTAATACCGCACACTTTATTTCTTTCCCATCTTGTTTCCCACGAGGATGCTTTTCTTTATGACCAAATCTGATAAATTCTTTCTTACTACACGCAGTGGACTATATTCTGTTCATTGTCCGTGATGTTGGTCTACTCCCAAATCCAGATGAAGTAGCTGACGCCAAATATGTTAATCGCGAACAGTTGAAAGAGCTTTTAAGAAAAGCAGATGCTGGTAAGGAGGGTCTGAAGCTCTCCCCATGGTTCAGATTAGTTGTGGATAACTTCTTGTTCAATTGGTGGGATCACGTCGAGAGAGAGACCCTCAGGCAAGCAGCTGATATGAAACCCATTCACAAGTTGTCTTAGATTTATATATCGTCAGCCAAAAGATGTAATATAATATAGTGCTGATCTTCAGTTCCTTGAAACTGACATAGATAAATAAGTTTAGCAAGAAATATTCCAATGTGGTTGAATATGTTTTGGCTTTATAATCAGTTAAGAAAACAACTGTTTCTTACATTCTAGCAGATCATACGTGACTTATTATGTAGTCCTTTTACAAGATTAAGATTGCTGCCGTAACATGACATTTTCTCTTCTACTATCTGCGTGTATGATACGAGACGTATAATGGTCTCAACTGTTATCTATTAGTTAAATCCTCTGAAACATACAGATTCTGAATCTCCACTGCCTTCTTCAAAACTCACTCCAGCTGTAATGCTAGAAGCCGATGAACCAACAGTCTCAGGCATAACCCCGTGGAGAAGAGCGGCCTTTCTTTTACTTCTACTGCGTTGCCATCTTCTCAGCGAATCTGACACCTCTCTCTCCTGTCTTTCTCTCGTCATCGCCGGCTCTTGAGACACTAATTCCACTGCAGGTTCTCGTTCATCCTTTGCAAAAGGAGTTGCCAAGACCGGAAATATCAGAGGCTTGAGGTAGAATACAAGAACCATAACAAGCAGGATGAATATGTACATTGTTGTCCAAACATAAAAAGTCCATTTCCACCTGTACACCATTTCTTTCGTCCAAGGAAGTCGAGATTTGACGATGATTTCTGCATCATAGAACTGTGGAAGGGACAACGTACCAGCTCGCGGGATTAAGGTTATTTGGATTTCCTCGGTTCGTGGATAGCTGGTCTCTTTGTGTTTCAGTATTGGAAAGGTTATTCTCTGAGTTTCAGAGGTGATCCCCAATACCAATGGTACAGCAACCAGAAACGTCCGCATGAGCCTAATCGGCCAACTTCTGAACTGTAACATACACGGATGACTTGATTTTGCCACCAATTCTCCCCTTACTGATATTAATTCAGCAGTCAACTGATGAAAGAAGACAACATCAATCATTATGATTTTCCAACAATATTGTACTCTCAATTAATTTCTTTATCACGAGCGACATATAATTAAAGAGACCAATTAGTTTACAAGAAATTAATCACCTGAAATATCCCAACGTCTCTGTTGTAATCTGATTCAGGCATCAGAAGAACCAAGGAAACATAAAGGGTTTGACCAACAGGAACAGCAGCCGCTTTATAATTTCGAAAAGAAAGGACAGCAGTTGGATGAGCATCCGTATAATCAAACTGCAAACTCTGTCTCACATAAACAGGCTCCTCCACCCAAACTCTCACCAGTCCAACACCCAAAATGGCCGCCACAATCATCACTATGATTAGCACCATACACACATACGCAGCCGCGAGAAGCCCCATGGCGATTCTCCCTAGCAGGAGGCTGCCGCCTCCACGAGCGGCCACAGGTTGGAAGCCTTCTTTGTGGTCCTCAACGGCTGGCCGACGGAAGAAACGGGAAGCAACGGAGATAACAGAAAAGAATGGTGAAGCAAAGCTGACGATGCAGTTGGAGAAGATCTCTGCTTGAAGTGATATAAGCTTAGTGACGAAAACGAATGGGTTGGGGAAGGTGGGAAGCTTGTAGTTCTCAACCTCATCATCGGACTCCATGGGCGCGGATTAATTACTCTTGCAATAAAGATAGTTCCTTTTTTAATCTTTCAACTTTCACGTGGATTTACAGAGGAAAGATTTGTGAATTCGATATGTAATGTAAGAGAGCAACAGTTGTAATGAAGAGGAGAGCGGAGACGTGAAGACATGCAGATTCAGGAGCTGACACGTGTATTCACATGCAGGTGTATAAAATATAATAATATATGTTTAATTGGCCAAAACAAGGCTCCACAGTATTGATTTTCGGGCTTTCTAGTGTTTATCCAACAATGGAGCAAGGCATGAGTAAAAATTTTATAATTGTTACAATATAATGTTAAATATTATGGCTTTGTTTGCCTATATTTCTCCGAAATAATATTATTTTGAGAAAATATAATTAAATATATTTTTACTTTCTCTTCAAAACATACTATAAGTGTAAATTTTTTATCTGCAATAAATAAAATTACAAGACAAGAAAAATTATATAAATAAAATAAAAAATTCAAAATTATCAGTTGTTGATTCAATCTCTAATCTAATTATTTGATTCTTTCTTTCCAAATATGATTCAAAAATTTAATGAGCTCCACGAAAAGTGTCTTAAACACCGTGAATCTTTTTAAATTTGATTTGAAGGAAAATAACGTTAATTCGAGAGTTTTGCACCTTAATCTTAAATTAAATGCCAAAATATATGAGCTCCACAAAAAATGCTTTGAACACTGTGGATTTTTTAAATTTGATTTGAAAAAAAATAATGTCAATTTGAAGGTTTCGCGCCTTAATTTTGAATCAAACGCTAAAATATATGACTTTGTGAGGAGCACTTTAAACGTCGTGGATCTTCTTGAATTTAATTGAGAGCATTGCAGGACTCTTTCAAAGTTCCTCTCACTTGCTGGAATTTGTGTTGTTTGTTGAATGAGCTTTGGTCACCCCTTTTATATAAATGTTTGATGGGAGATTTCCAAATTGATTGAACTTCTTTGATAGTTATTTTTTTGATAAGATAATATCAAATATCAAGAGATAATATCAAATATTTTTGATTTAATTGATCCATAGACACTTATCAATATTTGATTTGAGTATAAAATAAATATTAGAGTATTAATTAGGATTAATTATTTATCTTTTGACATTAAATTTAATAAATTCCAAGATAAATAGAAAATTTTGAATTAATAACTAGCATATTATTTTATATGTATCACTCTTCAATTGGACAAAATTAATATGTTTACAAATGCACATACTTCAAGACTCAATGAAAGATATGCCAATTATCCACTAAAGAGGTAAGATTTAAAGTATATCAGAATTTTTTTCTTTTCTCTCCATTTTTTCAAAGCTGTTTGAGATAAGAAATCTTCCAAGCAGTCCTTAAGCTATGGTGTCCAATAAAACGATCAAGTCATAAATAATTCAAAGAAAATATCCTTTTGAAGGGGATGCCATGCACAATTTATGCTCATGCGGGCTATGAGAAACATGCAGTTTGTGCTCGTGTGTCAAGGAATATATTTAATTTGAATAGACATTTTATATTCGTATCAAGGAGTTCACTTAAATTTGATTGATAATTTATACTCATGTCAATGAGTTTATTTGAATTTGACTTAATAGATAGTTTACACTCTTATCAAGGAGTGCATGGGAAAAATTTGAATATTTAAATAGTATATGCTTGTACCTAAGAGTCTTATTGAAAGTACCTAAGCTCATATTAAGGAGCACATATGGAGACTTTGAATATTTAGATAGTTTGTGCTTGTATGTAGGAGCCTTATTGAAAGTTTAAGCTTATATTAAGGAGCACATAGGGAGATTTTGAATATTTAGATAGTTATGCTCGTATTTAGGTGTCTTATTGAAAGTTTAAGCTCATATCAAGGAGCACATGAGGAGACTTCGAATATTTAGATAGTTTGTGCTCGTATCTAGGAGCTTTATTGAAAGTTTAAGCTCTTATCAAGGAGCATTTAGAATTTGAAGTCTTGAGCTTTGGATTTGAAGACTGGAAGATTTGAATATTTGATTTAAAAACTTAAAAATTTGAGTCTTGGACTTGAAAACTTAGAGACTTGAGCCTTTTGACTTGAAGACTTGAGTTTTAAACTTGAAAAACTTGAGTTGTGGATTTGGAGACTTAGAGACTTGATCCATTGATTTGAAGACTTGGAAACTTGGAAATTCAAATTTAGATACTTAGGGACTTGAGAATTTTAAATAGTTTATACTTTTATTTTGCAGCATTATTGATAGTTTAGACTCTCATCAAGAGACATCCGTGATTTAAAGTCCCAACATCTTTATCATCATCAACATTACTTGAATCTTCTTGTTAATCAAAATTCATGCTCATTTCAATACTATATGTATGAGTTTCCAAATTTGCAAAAGTTTTTAGTTTAATTTCTTGAAATATATAGCAAAGACTCCAATGCATTCTTTAGATACACACCTCGATTGTTGAAGCCTCCGATAATTGATCTTTGCACGTAAGGCACAAATTTCTCTGGCGATTTATGTAGTCAATCATAGATTCTTCTTTCCATTGGCAATAGTTAATGAGTTTAATCATGTTGATTATCCTTCGAGTGCTATGAAAATGATTGAGGAACTCTTGTTCTAGTTGCCCCCAACTATTGATGAAGCTTATTTCGAAGTCAGTATACCAATCAAAGGCATCATCCTTTAACGATCGAACAAATTGTTTGACCAAATGATTTTCATATGTCCCAATATTATTACAAGTCTTAATGAAATGAGCCACATGTTGTTTTGGGTTGCCTTTGCCATCAAATCATTGAAAATTTAGGGGTTAGTAACTGATCGACATCTTCAAGTTATTGATCCTTTGAGTATATGGCTTGGAGTAAGTCATAGACGACTTCAAACTTCTATCAAGCTTGTCTTTGATAGTCTCAATGATAAACTTCTTCAATGGGTCAATGGGAATTAGTCCAGTGGAAAGTTCTAGTTCTTTATTTGCAATCTTTTCATTTTTGGTTGACTATTTCTTTGTGGATGTTTCATATTCATTCTGAACGTCAATTTGTTTCTCCACCATGCAATTGGCATCAAGATTGTCCACTTTGCTCATTAATTTGAAGATTTGATAGTTTCACTTTTGAACATGCTTTGTGAGTCCTTCAAATTTGCAATTTGTTCCTCCAAAGTTGTAGCACTTGTCATCATCACTTTCGCCATGGTTGAGGAATTTGATGTTGAGTGGGGAATGGGTGATGCGGATTTTTCCTTTGAGTTTCCACCATCTTCATTCATATCATTAACATGCGGCAACACCTTCTCCATAGCAAGTGAATAAGCCACCTTCAAAGATGATTGCAACTTTTTGGACATACTTCTTGTGATGACACTAATGTTTTTGCCCAAGTACTTGAGGAATATGAGATAGTAATTTTCAATGCTACAGTCTTATTGGTGGTTATGATACTTCAATCTTAATGAAGGAAAGAGATGAGAGGTAGAGATGGTCCCACTAAGTATGCTAGAAATTTGTAAACGCAAATTTCTTTATTTGCAATAAATAAAATTACAAGACTAGAAAAATTGTACAAATAAAATAAAAAATTCAAATTTATCAATTGTGTATTTAATTTCTAATCTAATCCTTTGATTTTTTTTTCCTTCCAAATATGATCCAAAAATTTGATGAGGTTCGCGAAGAACGGCTTGAATACCGTGGATTTCCCTAAATTTGATTTGAAGAAAAATAATATCAATCCGAGGGCTTCGCACCTTAATCTCGAATTAAACGCCAAAATATATGAGCTCCACGAAGAATGCTTTGAACATTGTGGATCTCCTTAAATTTGATTTGAAGAAAAATAATGCCAATTCAAGGACTTCGCACCTTAATTTCAAATTAAACGCCAAAATATATGAGTTGTGCGAAGAACACCTTGAACGTCGTGGATTTCCTTAAATTTAATTGAGAGCATTGCTGAATTCTTTTAAAGCTCCTCTCATTTGCTAGAATTTGTGGTGCGTGTTGAATGAGCTTTGATCACCCCCTTTGTATAGATATTTGATGGGAGATTTTTAGGTTGATTGAACTTCTTTGATAGTTATCTTTTTAATAAAATAATATAAAAAATATTCAATTTAATTGGTCCATAGACGTAGACACTTCATCTTTGACACTTATCAATATTTGATTTGAGCATAAAATAAATACTAGAGTATTAATTAAAATTAACTATTTATCTTTTGGAATTAAATTTAATAAATTCTAACATAAATAGAAAATTTTGAATTAATAACTGGCATATTGTTTTATACGTGTCACTATCCAATTGGACAAAATTAATATATCTACACACATATTCTCCAATATATACATACATATATTTTATATATACATTATATATATTTTATTATTATTATTCTAACATTTACAAATAATTTAATTTCATTTTTACTCTAAAAGCCTAACAAAGAAGCATTGATTTTACTGCTATTGTAAAAAATATCCCCCCCAAAATATAAACAAACATATTAAAAAATAATTTTTATATTTTTTAATAATTTATTCTCTCAAAATATATAATGAA
This sequence comes from Jacaranda copaia, assembly GCA_014898725.1. NCBI lineage: Eukaryota > Viridiplantae > Streptophyta > Magnoliopsida > Lamiales > Bignoniaceae > Jacaranda > Jacaranda copaia. The sequence goes on from JACGDI010003348.1 coordinate 266,266, forward strand.
AACATAATAAATTAAACAAAAAACATAACCAACCACTCCCTATATAAATATGTTGAATAGTATTTAGGGACAAAATTGTGTTTTTAAATTATATTTGGCAACTTTTACAATTAAAATCAATGACATATGAAATTTGTTGGTTTAAAGTGAACGTCAATGGGCGCCGTTATTGGTAGTTCAAAATTTAAAGTTTTACAACTTATTTGGTTTTATTTCCACAACCCTTTTTTATTTTCATTCAAAAATAAAAATTAAAAAAATCATCATTTTCTCTCTATTTTCATTCAAACTATTTATATTTTCATTTTCAAACTCTTTTTAAGTCTACATATTGTCCTTTCATCACAACAATCAAATTCAAACATGATTTGACATAAAGTATCAATTATTATTTTAAAATTAATACAAAAAATACTTTTAAAAATAAAACTTCTTAAACGTAAAAAAAAATATAAATCAACTATTTTTTTTAATTTTATACATATTTTAATAATTACTTTCCAATAAATCATCCAAACACATTTTCTTTTTCATTTCAAATCTATAATTAACTTTTCAACTTTTAAAAATGATTAGAAATTGAAAATGACTATGGAAATAAAACCAAATGGGCCCTTAGTTGTATAAATTGGTCAAGTTTTTATGAGTTTTTTGTAATTATTATTATTTATACTATTATAAAAATATTTGTATTTAAATATAAAAGTTATTTTTTATATACTTTGTCATTGAATTTTTTCGATGACTAAAATAAACAATGCATATTGAAAGATAAAATAAAGAATTCAATATAAAAAGACAGAATACATATTTTATTATTCCAAATTTGTCTTTTAAATTTATAATCTTTAGAAACAATAGTTCAATAAAATTACAATTGTACTTTTCATAAAAGTCATATATCCACAAAACTTCTATTTAATTGTTTAAGGATTTTTGTTAGAGAATAATTAGACAATCAAAACTAATCTTTTTAATTTCATATTAATTTGTTTACTCAAGGAAAAAGTTATTTTCAGTCCACCACACATGTTTTCAACTAGGGTTACAAATGAATCGAACCAATTTGCGAGCCTAATGAATTGACTCGAAGGTGTTTGAGCTTGAGTTTGAAGAATTCGAGCTCAATTGAGCTTTAGCCAAGTTCGTATAAGTTTTGAGCTAAGCTCAAATCAAATAATTCTTGTTTGCAAGCCTACTTGCGAGCATATATTTTTTATTTTAAAAAATATTTATATATATAAAAAATATATTAATTTAATTTTTTTTATAAAATAATTTAACTTTTTGAGTTTGAGTTTAATGAATTGAGTTGAGTCCAAACAAGTCCTTGAGCCTCAATTTTTTTAGTTTGTCAAGCTCGAACTCGAGCATAAAAAATGATCAAAGCTAAGTTCGGCTCGACTTGACTCGCATCGTTTGCATTCCTATTTTTAACTTTATTTTCACCAATAATACACAATCAACGGTTCAAGTCAAATTGAAAAAAGATAGGAAGAAACAACTCGCTTTGTTACTTTCATTGGTCAAGATTGATCTTCCAAAACAACTCAATATATGCACCAAAAATGGGAAAAAAAGGAAAAGAAAAAAAAAGAGAAAGAAAGAATAAGAGAAAAAATCTGCACAAAATATATTCAAGAAATTATGGAAGATACTTAGAAAATTGAAGTCCATTTTACACAAATTGGTAAACGGTCTTAAGTGATTACATGGAATTAGCTCAATGGATATACCATTGTGGGCTCGTAGTCTATGTTGTAGTACAAAACCCTCTTATAGACATATACAGATCTAAGCTAGAAATAAAAGTCTAATAGAACATAAAGTCAAGATGTTTTGTCCTGCACTTATATAATCTAAATTATTTGGAGAAATATAAAAATATGTATTTACTTCACTTCTTGTTGCATTGACTTCCTTTCAATAAATTTTACAAGTACAGTTATAATTGTCAATTAATACTAAACATAGGGCAAAATTACAATTTTTGTTCTCTAACTTTGGTTGATTTGATTTTTTATCCTATAAATTGCAAAATTACAATTTTAGTCCTATAAGTATCAAATAATTATCACTTTCCTTTTTTGTCGGAAATAATAAAAAAAAGTGGCCGAAAAATCTAATGTGGCATGATTGAATTGTGTCCATTTTGAGATTTTGCCTTGTTGACAATAATTCAATTGACACGGCTTGATTGATTGAATATTACATATATCTTTATATATACACATATATAAACACATATTTATCTCAATATATATTTATACATACATATATACATAAATATATATTATATATATTGCTCCAACCCTTTCCCCCTCTCCCTCCCCAACCTTGGCCCCACCTGGGCTGGCATGGCCATGGTTAGTGCTAGGCTGCCCAAATCTGGGCAGGTTGTCTACTGGCCAGGCGATTGCCGTGGCCAGCTGTGGCCAACTTGCCCGGCCCACTTGCCAGTTGGCCATAGGGGGTATAGCAAGGCAGTCGACAGTGGGAGGTGGTGCAAGTGCTTAATTTTTTCCTTTTTTTAATTTTTAATTTATTTATATCTTAGCTTATATATATGAATTTGATTAAGTTATTTTAATTATGTGAGTTAATTAATAAAAAATCATAAGTCATATATAAATATATATTTGTATAAATATAAGAGTATATAAATGTACATAGACATGTGTGCGTGTGCACATATGCACACACGTAAATTATATCAAATATTTGAAATAACAAAAGAAAAAAAAGAAAAAAGATACAAATATTGCCACCTGAGTAGGGAAAAAGACAAAAAATGCCTACCAGGCATTGTAATTTTGCACATGTCAGCTAGTGTTTTGTCAACATGGCAAAAAGTTCAAATTGGCACACTTCCAACAAGCCACGTCAGCTTTTCTAGTGAGTTTTTTCATCTTCGATGAAAAAAAGAAGTAAAAGTGATAATTTTTTTTTACTTATAGGACTAAAATTGTAATTTTACAACTTATAGAATGAAAAACTAAATCGAGCAAAGTTACAAGACGAAAATTACAATTTTACGCTAATCATAGCCAGCTAATTATTTGATATTATATATTTAAGTTCTGCATCGATAATTTTTTTAAAAAAAATTGTACATCAATCATGTAATAAATGAATTGCATGCTAATTGTATGATTAAATTGGCTCCACGACGTCAATTCAAACTAAAATTTTCACTGAAATTAGTTGAAAGAAACACTAAAGTGTAAGATTCTAGCAATAAAAGAATAGATTATATATATATATATATTCCCTAGTTATAATAATATTGTAACAAAACCTACATTTTGCAAGGTTTACCCGACATGTGGGCTATGGGCAACATATTTTACCTGCCCTCTCCAACGGATCTTATATCTTGCAGCATCTATATCCAAACCTCCGCTCATACTTTCCCGCTAAGCCATAACTTCTGCAAATTTCCCGCTAAACAATTACGTCACTCATTACATACTCACTAGATTTATACTTATCATATAATTAATTTATTCAAATTAATGACAAATAACTTGATACTGTTGAGCATACATAAACGTAAATATAAATATAAAATTGATAAATGACAACACAAATATAAATATTAAACCAATCAAATCACAAATAAAACGCACGTGCACACCACAAACCTTTTTAAAACAACCCCTCTCATTATTTGAGGCAAAAATAGTTGAAAAGCAGTATTCTCCTTTTCACCTCTTTCTGAATTCATCTCTTTCACCCACGTTCAAAAATGAATGTCACAACGCGAAAAACGCGAAAGATAATAAAATTGAGCTAACTATAGCTCAATAGATAGATCTTGACGCTCACTCCGTTGAAGTTGTTGAACATTTTTTGTTCTCTCCTATTTGATCATATTGTTCTTTCTTTTGTTAAGATCAAATTTTATTAATTACACCAGCTACATGTAGACACAGTATCAATCAATATCTTTAAAACCCTAATTAGGGTTTCCATTGAGTAATGATTGATACTGTGTGAATGAATACGGACATGTAGGTTGGTGTACGAGGTATATATAATTATTATAGTCTTCTTTTAAGAGATTGATCATAGAAGATGGCTGCCAATGGAGGTGGAGAAGGCCCACCATTCATAGGCAGTACCTCAAGTGGTGTTGTCAAGAAAGAAGAGCAATATGATCCTCAACCCAATGTTGTAGTGGTTGAGAATAATCAGACAGAAAATAGCAACAAGGGCATCAGCATTGCTGAGAGAAGGGCTGCAACATGCGGTTTCAATGCTTCCAACATAAATGCAGCTAGTTTCAAGACTACCGGTCTTGTGGCGCCACAGGCCCGGCTCACCATACCACCTGGCATTAGCCCATCAGCGTTGCTCGACTCTCCTATCATGCTGCCAAATGCTCAGGTTATATATACCTTACATTATTCTAATTTGTAACCATCTTCTAGATTTTTGCATTGCTACCAATGTGATCGACCATTTTGTCCACTCTTAATTCCTTGTGTGTATAAAGGCCCAACTATCTCCTACTACTGGAACATTTCAATTTCCTTCGCCTAATCACGAGAGCTTGAAGCTCAAACTGCAACTTGCTGGCAATGGGGATAACGCCATTAATGCAATGGAGTCGTCGTCTTCTTCCAAAGCCGAGGCTCATGAAGGGTTTCCTCATTCAGCGCCCAACAATTTAAGGGTTGAAAATAAGGTACTTTTTGTTTATAATTAGCTATTAGCTAGTTTATATTACATTCTTAGTATTCATAGCTATGTAAAACAATATTGATCAAGATAATATTGTTGTTTAAGTAACTTGTATATATGACTGTAATTCTTTTCCCATATATAATTAAATGTATATATGTTCGAATTAATCAATAAAGTTGCCAAATATAAACATGATATGAACAGCCATTTGAGGAATTCGAATGTCCAAGGGATTTGCAAGAAATGACCAATAAAGACTGTTTTGAAGACACACTACTTCCCAAAACTGAGGTTGAATGCTTGAGTTTGCAGCCTAGCGATAGTACTAGAAACCAAATGTTCCCCCACAACGATCAAAGTGGCAAAGAAAGAAATCAAGAAAAACATCAAAAGGGTGCATATTTCCCTAAAGAAGTAATGGCGAAGTGTGCAGAAGATGGATTCTATTGGAGGAAATATGGACAGAAACATGTGAAAGGAAGTGAATATCCTAGGAGTTATTACAAATGTACTAACACAAATTGTCCGGTGAAGAAAAAGGTAGAACGCTCGCAAGATGGTGAAATTACAGAAATTGTGTATAGGGGTTCTCACAATCACCCACAACCTCACCCCTTTAAGAGGTTTAGTGATCAAATGCCAGAGATCAGTACTGAAGGAAGTGGATTATGTTCTAAAATGTCCGAAGCTGGGAAAGATTTTGCGTTTAGCTCGGACTGGAGACCTGATCACAATGTAGATGGTGGACCAATTTCAACATCATTTCTGAGTGATTTTTCTCATGATCCTATAACAAGATCAATCAACACATTTGAACCAGTTGATGATCAGGCCCAAGAACTTCCATCTACTAATTCTGGCAATCAAGATTGTGATATCGATCAAAACCTGGCCAGCCCAGAGAGCATCTCCTTCAATGATGAAGATGATGAAAATGGGGAATATGAGACCAAAAAAAGGTACCTTTCCGCTTTATTTTCCCTTGGTTGTATGCTAGATTCAAACCACGTTAACTAAACATGCATGCACAATATTTTTGTAGGAAAAGAGACAGTTTTCCGAGTGAAACCACTGCGCCAAGGTCGACACGGGAACCAAGAGTTGTTGTCCAGATAGAGAGTGATGTTGACATTCTTGATGATGGATATCGATGGAGAAAGTACGGCCAAAAAGTTGTCAAAGGAAATCCAAATCCAAGGTCTATATATGTATTTCTCTAATCACAAATAATTGTTTGTTATTACATCATGAAACAATTACAACTGAATCACTCTGCTAGACCATTTACTAGCTAGCTAATTCTTTTCCTTCCAAAATTAAATTTATTGTTCAAATTCTTGCAGGAGCTATTATAAGTGCACGACTTCTGGATGTCCTGTGAGAAAGCATGTCGAAAGAGCTGCTAACGATATAAAATCTGTTATTACAACCTACGAAGGAAAACACAACCACGAAGTGCCCTCTAGCAAAACTGGCAACCTTGTGATTTCCGATGTTGCCAGTCTGCCTCCTGCTGTCACTAACAGCACTGTTTCTAATCCAATCCCATCACCAATGGCACAGAAACTGGACATGCCTAAAGCAGGAAAACAGGTTCAAGATCTCCCATTGTACTTGAACAGAAAGCCATTCTTGAATTACAATGAACTCATGATGAGGTCCACTTTGCCTGGAAATTTTTCTAATGACCTCAATTTTGGAGCTGCTTCTGTTTATCCACTTCCCTTTCCTCCGTTTCATTCCTTACCTTATGGCTCTCTTTTGATGAATAACAATCACATTAAGACCTATCCGCCCGCAACCAATCTTTATCCAATGTTGCCGGATTATATGTCCCAGCTGCCATCCCAGATTATTAATCATGTCCCTGCAGGATCAGCTAATATGCCTGTAGCTGGTAATTTCCATTTCAACAACCATGCACCACTCCAAACTTCAACTCAAGGGCAGGAAATTAAAGAATGCCATGCGAAAATTGTGAAACCGAAAGAGGAGCAAAGGGATATTGATGGTGAACTATATGATACTTGTCTATCTTTACCAAATCGTGGAAATGGAACAATATAGAAAGGGCATTCTGCCAAGCTGTGTGAAGAGGATTTCCATTCAACAGTAAATGTTTGTGTTTTTTATTTTAGTTGAGTTCCAGAGCAGAATTTAGGATAGGGACACATTCTTTTTGGGCTATTAATTAATGGCTCTCATGCATGAAATTGGTTGGGAATGCTTTGCATCTAACAATAGTTTCACTTTGTTAGTGTAAATATCCTGTCCTGGACTTCGGGTGTGTGTGCTATCTTGCAGTCTTTGAAGAAAGTTTATGGACTTATGGCTTTGTGCAACAAATTAATTGCTATTATTAGTGGTGTTTATCCCATTGATATATTTGTATTCACTTTCTTAAGGTATTGTACTTTTGCAAGAACGTTCCCTTAAGTATTAAAAATTGACAATTAGCATCCTTTTTAACAAGTTATCCCAAAAAAAAAAAGTCAACAAATTGATAAATCACTAAAGTTTTATTTTGTCCTATTTGTCTTTTTAAAAATTTCACTTGTTTTCTCCTTTTCTTTTTTTCTCTTTCCTTTTTCTTCTTAAATAGGAAAAGAAAAGAAATTTGACTTACTTAAATAGACAAAGTCTTCTTTTTATTTGGTATCGGTTGCGTGATTTAATTATTTAATTATTTTAGCATTTGAAAATAAAATATTAATGAATTAGTTGCAATTTATTTAAGAAAAAAAGGGGGAAAAAAGAACAGAAACAAAATAGAGAAAGTTTTAGTAGTAATATAAAAATCGCACTTAATTTATGTTATTTGTTGACCGAATGGATGGTTGCTGTCAAAAATGAAAACGCAAGAGAATTCTACCTAAATTTAATATTTAAGGGAAAATGAGTGAGTAGTTTGTTTCGCTCGTTACATGATTTGCTCATTGTATTACAATAAGCGATCGATCATTGTTGAATATAAAAATCAAGGGACATTAAGTTAAAAATTAATTTGGAGAAGGACAATTCCCACTACAAATAAAAATAGTAAAATGAATTATTTGTAGTCTTGACAAATTATTTTGATATTTTCCAATTAGATTTTTTTTCAAATCGTTCATAGTAAATGATGCTTATACTCTCATTTGAAATTTTATTTTATTATTTATTTTTTAGATTGAATTTCATGTCAAAATTTTACTCTTTTTGCACAATTTTTGGTATTCACTCAATCTTTCAACTATGTCAACTCTAATTGGAGTATTTCAACTATATAAAAACTTTGTGTACCAAAATGAAATTTTGTCAAGAAATGAGGGGGTTTCTTTTGATAATTAAAAAATGAGGGGTTAAAAATTGAAGGAGAAACAACTTAGAAAGCGGAATATGTTAGAAATTTAAAGCGCGACAATGGCGAATAAAAACGGGAGATCACGCAGATGCAGATCTGAGAACTGAATACTCCCTCATTCCTCTACTGCCCTCCCTCTGCAAATCGGCGCTAAATCGAATTCAATCAAATAAAAATCCCATTCGTCGGATTGCCGATCTCTACTCCATTACTAGGTAACATGTTTTCCTTCTCATTTCTTCATTTAATTTTCTTTGTTTTCTTTTTGTTGTTAGTTCGTTCTAGATCTGAATTGCGAGATTTCCATCCTTTATTTGTATTGGATCAACGTATCTAGCAATTCCACTGTTCATTCTTGGTGAATACTAAGGCATCGATTTTAATCATTGAATAATTCGTTAGTTTTTTTTCTTTCGCTTTCTATGGGGGATTGTGGAGTATGTGCGTTTTAACATACATGGATCTGTTTGATGAGGTTGATGATTTTTTTTTTGCATTTTTTTGGTTCGATTCAGTTGAATTGGTATCATTTTCCTATTCTGGATTTTTGTGGGAACACTCTGGATGTGTGAGTATACCGGAGCTGGGAAGATGGCATGATATTGCTGAATCTGACTCTGTTTATTAGATGGGTGATTGCTTGAGTGATTAGTTTGCGCTCACTTTTTTTCCAGGTCTTAGATATTTAAGGGACACCCAATGTTTGGTTTCTATATTTTGCTATATCTTTAATTACACTGATAATCATACCGGAAATAATAATGCCATATCTAAATGTCAATATTTATTTTAGAATTTGATAATCATACGGAAATAATCATGCCATACATAAATGTCGCAGTCTATTTCAGTCTTGTTAGTCTTGTATGGCACTGTATTAAGTAGATTCATAAGGCTGAATAACTAAGGGCCCATTTGGTTTCATTTCCACGCCTCATTTTCCCATTTTCTACTATTTAAAAATGGAAACACCACTTTTTACTATTTTCACCCGATAGCATTTTCATTTTCATTCTCAAAACACATTCTTCAATAACCTATATATTTTCTCTTTTTATATTATTTCTATCTTTCTCCACCTATAACCTCCTAAACCCGACATAATCATTACCTTTCCAACAACTTATCCAAATACAAACTCATTTTCTACTTATTTTCACTAGCTAACTTTTTAAATTCTGAAAAGGATAGAAATGAAAATTGAAAATGAAAATAAAACCAAACGGGCCCTACGTGGCAGATTATTATACTTTCGAAAAGCTCTCTCATATTTTGTTAAAACTCCTTGTTCTATATTAATAAAATAGTTGAGTCTCTTGTGGCCAGAAAACAAGTGAAAAATGGAGAAATCATGTTCTTTGCTGGTACATTTTGACAAGGGCACGCCAGCCCTTGCCAATGAGATCAAGGAAGCACTTGAAGGGAATGATGTTCCAGCTAAGATTGATGCCATGAAAAATGCTATCATGCTTTTGCTAAATGGTGAAACCCTGCCTCAGCTCTTCATTACTATTGTTAGATACGTGTTACCCTCTGAGGACCACACTGTTCAGAAACTGCTACTGCTCTATTTGGAGATCATTGATAAGACTGATGGAAAGGGACGTGTGTTACCAGAAATGATCTTAATCTGCCAGAATCTTAGGAATAATCTTCAGCACCCTAATGAATATATCCGTGGTGTCACCCTAAGGTTCCTTTGCCGGCTCAATGAGGTGGAGATAATTGAACCTTTAATCCCCTCCATTATCTCAAACTTGGAGCATCGGCACCCTTATGTTAGAAGAAATGCAATTCTTTCTGTGATGTCAATCTACAAGCTCCCACAGGGTGAGCAGCTCTTGGTTGATGCACCAGAGACGATTGAGAGATTTCTCTCAACAGAGCAGGATCCATCAGCTAAGAGGAATGCATTTCTGATGCTTTTCAATTGTGCACAGGATCGTGCCATTAATTACCTTTTGACCAATGTTGACCGAGTATCGGATTGGGGGGAACTATTGCAGATGGTTGTCTTGGAGCTGATCCGAAAAGTTTGTAGGACAAACAAAGCTGAAAAAGGGAAATATATTAAGATCATTATATCATTACTGAACGCCCCTTCAGCTGCTGTCGTCTATGAATGTGCTGGAACCCTTGTTTCTTTGTCTTCTGCTCCAACAGCTATTAGAGCTGCAGCCAACACATATTGCCAGCTTCTTCTCTCACAGAGTGACAATAATGTTAAACTCATTGTGCTTGATCGCCTGAGTGAACTCAAGTCTTCCCACAGGGATATTATGGTTGACATGATTATGGATGTCCTGAGGGCACTGTCAAGCCCAAACCTTGACATCCGAAGGAAAACACTTGATATTGTTCTGGAGCTGATCACACCCCGCAATGTCAATGAGGTGGTTCTTACTTTGAAGAAGGAGGTCGTGAAAACCCAAAGTGGGGAGCTTGAGAAGAATGGTGAGTACCGTCAGATGCTCATTCAAGCCATCCATTCTTGTGCTATAAAGTTCCCTGAAGTGGCAAGCACAGTGGTTCATTTGCTGATGGATTTCTTAGGAGACAACAATGTTGCCTCTGCGATGGATGTTGTCATTTTTGTGCGAGAGATAATTGAAACCAACCCTAAGTTAAGGGTTTCTATCATCACCCGGCTTCTGGATACGTTCTATCAGATTCGAGCGGCAAGAGTTTGTTCTTGTGCTCTTTGGATTATTGGAGAGTATTCTCTATCTCTTTCTGAAGTTGAGAGTGCCATTGCAACCATAAAGCAGTGCCTTGGGGAGTTGCCATTTTTTTCAATTTCTGAAGATGAGGAAGCTGTTGATTCTTCAAAAAAATCCCAGCAGGCTACTTCAATTACTGTTTCATCTAGAAGACCAGCTATCCTTGCTGATGGCACATATGCAACTCAAAGTGCTGCCTCTGAAACTGCTTTTTCCCCTCCAGCTGTAGTTCAAGGATCTTTAACTACTGGAAATTTGAGATCTCTTCTTCTCACTGGTGACTTTTTCCTTGGGGCAGTTGTTGCCTGCACCCTAGCAAAGCTCATTCTAAGACTGGAGGAGGTTCAACCATCAAAGACTGAAGTGAACAAAGCATCAAGCAATGCGTTGTTGATTATGGTCTCAATGCTACAGCTTGGACAATCTTCAGTTCTCCCACACCCAATTGATAATGATTCTTATGACAGGATTGTTCTTTGCATAAGGTTGCTGTGCAACACTGGGGATGCTGCGAGGAAGATCTGGTTGAAGTCTTGCCGTGAGAGTTTTGTTAAGATGCTTTCAGATAAACAGCTACGTGAAACTGAAGAAATTAAAGCAAAGGCTCAGATCTCTCATTCACAGCCCGATGACCTTATTGACTTCTACCATCTGAAGAGCAGAAAGGTAGAAACCTGCATTTGCCATTTCTTATAAGTTTGATAAGCATCAAAGTTCCTTATGCTTATGACTACTTGTTTACTTTTGTCTCGCTTATATCCATTTGCAATTACATGCTTGTGAGGACCTTTTCTTAATGCCGAGAAGTGGATTAAAATTTTGTCACTTACTAATGACTTTGATTGTGAATATTGCTTGTTGTTTGTACTTTGTAGTGGACACAATATGTTAATCGCTCATGTCTGTTATTGTTATCTTCACTCCAGGGCATGAGCCAGCTGGAGCTGGAAGATGAGGTCCAAGATGATCTGAAACGTGCTACTGGGGAATTTGTCCAGGATGCAGATGATGCAAATAAGCTAAATCGTATCATTCAACTCACCGGATTTAGTGATCCTGTGTATGCTGAAGCTTATGTGACAGTTCATCATTATGATATTGTTCTGGATGTTACAGTTATTAATAGAACGAAAGAGACCCTTCAGAATTTGTGTTTGGAGTTGGCTACAATGGGTGATCTTAAACTTGTTGAGCGCCCACAGAATTACACGTTAGCACCTGAGTCAAGCAAGCAAATAAAAGCTAACATTAAGGTGTCCTCTACTGAGACTGGAGTTATATTTGGAAACATTGTCTATGAGACATCAAATGTGCTTGAGCGTACCGTTGTTGTCCTCAATGATATCCATATTGATATCATGGACTACATATCTCCTGCTGTGTGTAGTGATACTGCTTTTAGGACCATGTGGGCAGAATTTGAATGGGAAAACAAGGTATTATTATCACTTATCTTGCCATCAATATCCAGCTCTAGTTGTTTTGGACCATGCATTTTCCACTATCATCATTGTTATGGAAAGTGATGCCCTGCAACTGTGGTTGATTAATTGCTTGCACTGTTGTTTTCTGTATCGTTGCCTCTGTTTCTATACTTCTCTGAAGTCTGGCCATAATGCCTTATGGAGCTTCATATTTCATTTGAACTATTACAGACTTTTTTTCTGAATATGAGCTTAATGAGTTTAGTTGCTCCCTTTTTCTCATAATGCAAGCTTGACAAACAGTTCTATCATCTTGCACTTCTTTAATGAACTAGGTAAGCTAATATGGTAGTAGAGCTACTTATTGGCAATTTTATAGCCTTATTAATGAAAAATTTGGTGGAAGAAATTTAATTTATGCTTAACAGATGAGAAAACGTGGCAATCAAAATATCTTTATGTTACATTGGGCATAAATTTTGACTTGAAAGAATTTCGGTTTAATGTGGTTCTAGATAAAAATTTACTAGCTTGAAAATATTAAAGCAATTCTGCAAATGATATTTGTGGTGCTTCATATGGTAGCTGTTAGGATGCCATTATCATGCATTAGGAAGATATTTGATTTGAAATAAAGCTCAATTGTATCAGTGTGATTGATCTCATTTGTGGGTATTTTCATGGCTTTTCGATTTTTTCATCTTTTCCTCTCTGCAATTGTGGGCTTATTTAGTACATTCTTATGTTGACTTTTAAGGAAATGGTGTCCTACTTTATCAATATTTCTAAATTATACCTATTATGTGTTTTTACCACTCATTGTTATGATGGCATGATCAGCATTTGTGTCTATCTTACTGTTATTTGCTTAGCATGTATTTTCTTTACTCTTCTCATCTGTAAGGTCCATGTAGTTGGGCTATTCATATCATAAAAATCATTTTCCTTGTTTATATTTATCCTCTTATCTGTTTGGTTTTAATGCTTTTCCGTCTTTCTAATTTCCTTTTTCATTGTTTTGCAGGTTGCTGTGAACACCACAATTAATAATGAAAAAGAGTTTCTGGATCATATTATCAAATCTACCAACATGAAATGCCTAACTGCATTGTAAGTCATGTTATTAGAGTATCAATTGGCCACCAAATTGATCCTGGGTTATCCCTCCTAGAAGGATTACCAATTGTTATACAACAAGCCATTAGTGGAGTATTTCTGTCAAACATTTGTGAATATGCATTAAATCATCAAATGGTATTTTCCTTTATTTTCAAGATGTGGTGAGCAATTAGGTTGACATTGGTACGAATGCTAGCTAACATGAAAAACTATAACACTAATTAATTTTTGTCAGAGAAAGTAGTCCTTTCATCTGATGCAGCAAACATTAGTCCATTATAACTTTAGGTATAACAAAGATGAAGCTGCCTGTTAGATCATTTCTATTAAATGTTCAGCTCGTAAAACTGCTTGAAGTTGATTGCATTGCCAGTAAGAAATTGAAGAATCAACACTCAGTTTAGCTAATTGTGGCCTTCATAAGTAATGATATTGTGTTCTTGTTCCCTCTTATGCCAATTTTGAGTGGTAACTGAATATTTACAGCGTTAGCATGTTTGTATGGTAATCTTCAGATCTGCCCTAGAAGGCGAATGTGGATTCTTGGCTGCTAACTTGTATGCAAAGAGTGTATTTGGGGAGGATGCGTTGGTAAATGTCAGTGTAGAGAAGCAGGCAGATGGCAAACTGAATGGATATATTAGGATTAGGAGCAAGACTCAGGGAATTGCTCTCAGCTTGGGCGACAAGATCACTCTCAAGCAGAAGGGAGGAAGCTGATGGTAAATTCTCATCGCTTTTTCTTAGGTTGTGACGTTGATATGCAGGTGTACTTGATTCATCATAGTGAACAGGGCAGAATGGCAACCCATGACTTCTTTCTAATGCAAACGAGATCATTGGCCTCTTTTCAAGTTACTACATAAAAAATCCATCTTCTTTTCTTTCACTTATCCTGTAGAATGTCAAGCTGGGTATTGAGAGACTTAAGGGGCTGTTCAAGGCTTTGTAATTTTTTGTGTTTAGCGTTGTTCAATGTTGTTTCTACTTTCTGCTTCTGGTGGTCTTTTCTCTGTTTTATTTCATGTAAGCCTTCTGTGTTACGATCTGCAGGTTTAGCTCTCTCGAGTTATCTGGATTGCTTATGGTGTCATTAGGAAACTTTCTTGGGAGGATAGTGAGATTTGTTGAGAATACATGTTTACTTTGGCATTCACATGTTTTGCTTCTTATATGGAGAAACTCAAAATGTGATAATTGAACTATATTTCGGATATTTTTTTGTAGAGCGAATTGGGAAACAGATTTTGGTTGTATCTCTTAGTTGAACTTTTGTTCAAATATCTGAAATAATTCTTTTCTATTTTATTTTTTCGCTGCAAAACGTGCGTGCGTGCCTTCAAATACATTCAACAGTGTCTGACAATCTGTTTTTTGGGGCAATCCGTTTATAAACGGTGGTGCGAAGACTTTTGGGTGAGAATGTTTATAACTTCTGAATATAAAATATAAATGTTAATATTTGCTGGCCAACTTTGAGTGAGTACATGGAAAGTATATCCATAATCTTTTACTTGATAGGTTGGCTCAATTCTCATTACATCATAAAAACTCTTTTAAACCGTTTGCTTTTATTTTCATTCTTATTTTTTATTTTAATCATTTTTAAAATTTAAAAAAGATAATTAGTGAAAATGAGTTGAAAACAAGTTTGTATTTATATAGAATTTTGAAATATTATTGATTATGTTGGGTTTAGTAGGTTGTAGGTGAAAAAGATGACGACGACGACAACAACAATAACAACAACAACAATATAGATGTTATTAGGAGAGGATATATGAGTTATTAGAAGATATGTTTTCAGAATAAAAATGAAAATACATTTAAGTAAAAATGTGTATAATATGATGTCTTTTAATTTTTTAAATAGTAAAAAAAAATTAAAAATAAAGTTTGAAAATAAATCCAATTAGGATGTGATATTCTCAAGCGGGGTTTGAGTTCCACAAGTATATGGGTATTTCTGTAGTTTAACATTAATATTTTTTTCCACAGACTTTGTTACACGGTTTCTTGTAATCGAAGCACTAATATATTTTATTGCTTCATTTAAGCAGTTTCATAATAATAATAATAATAATAATAATAATAAAAGCAACGAGGAAGATCTTTGAAGTTGGTCGCGTTTTTATTTATTTCTATTGTTTCCAATTTATTAGCTTGTAAATTGACAATATACACCAATTAATGTACACATTCAGGATTGTCTCTGCACATAGAAATGATGAGATAATTATCCTTTCTGTTTTTTGGTTTAATTTAAAATGACAACATATGGAATTGGTGTATTAATCATAATCTCATCCACCCCCTCATTAGGGTTCATTGTTTCTCCGGAAAGAGGCAAGACTCAAGGGTCGCATAGAATTTTAAATTTCGCAGACATATAATGTATATATATATATATATATATATATTATGAATTAGCTTATATAATCTACCTCTTAATTAATTTCTCACGTGTTAACCCAAGTCAAACACCACAAAAGAGAAGAAAAGAAAAAGAAAATAACTATATATATATATATATATATATATTTGAGTGTGTGCATTAAATAATTTGAGATAGTCAATTGGGTTGTGTCCAAAATAGTATTGATGTTCTTAATTTTAATCTTTTGAACAGGTCGAATGATGAGAGATTTAAAACTTGAAATGCAAAATAAAGTAAGAAGATTGATTGGATATTCAAATCGAGTAAAGTAACAAATAACTAATTTATTACATAAAGATCAAATGAATGGAGAATGGATGTGATGCTTCCTCATGTCTCGAATCAATGTAACATGAGCTGTCGCATGGGTAGGGTCCATCTGGAAAACAAAGGCGCAAATAATTTAGTTTTTCTTTTCTCCCTTTTTTTTTTTTTTAAAAAAGTAATTCTTGATTACATCTAGTGAAGAAATGTTTGTCATATAATTAAGTGATATTAATGTTCAAGTTGTCATATATACATATAGGGGGGAAATTTTTGTTTTGTTAATAATAATAATTTTGATAAGTTTGATATTGATAAATTATATTTAAATTGTTGTTCAATTAATGAAATATTTAATGAGAAAATAAAATTTTTGTTATAAATCATAATAACAATAAATATTCACTTAGTTGTTACTATGCGTAGACATTTATATGTTACTAAGTATCAATATAGTGATAGGTTGGAATATTAATTTTTAGAACTATCAATTTATATTTATGATGAGACAAAACTTATTGCCATTTAAATATTTTTTATTTACACACACAAATGAACATCCAGAGTTCCTTATTATCTTTCAAAAAATATCATCAACAAGGTAATATGTAGTCATTAATTAATTATCATTTAATATATGTCATTAATAATAACTTTCATATTAAAACTTTATCACAAATATTAGCTAGAGCAACCATTGCTTTTCAATTCTTTCTTAATTAAGTATTTTATGCTTTAATTCAAAAAGTCAACCTTTAATGGCTGTAATGTTGGTCAATAAAGATTTTTCTAAATTGCAAGCTGCAACCTTACATCTAAACACGTTCTAGCTAGCTTGCACCTAAGCAAATTTTTGTCCCCCCCCATAAATACCCTTCATGGATCAATTCCATGGCAACCACAGCCTCTTGTTAGTGCCTTGGATTATCAAATACGTACCTCTTTCTCTGTTCGCATACAACACAAAATTAAATGGCTAATTCCACGACCAGAAATTTCCAGCTCATTGGGTGGAGGTTAATCCTCTCTTGCTTCATTTTATTATTAGTTTCAATCCCTTCTGCTACGGCCAATCCACCACTTACAGTGGGCTTCTACAATTTCTCTTGTCCCCCTGCCGAAGCCATTGTCCAAAAATACGTCAACCAATTCGTTTCAAGCAACCCTGGATTTGCTGCTGGCCTTATCAGGCTGCATTTCCACGACTGCTTTGTCAGGGTACGTACCTAGCTCATATATAATTATCATATAACCCTTAATCTGGGATATATATGATCTCATTAATTAATTTCTCTAGTTTATAACTATTGTTATAGAGAAATGGTATTAATTTAATTTCGCTAACTATTGTTAGTTTTAACAGCTTTAATTTGTTATGTTATATATAGGGCTGTGATGGTTCTGTTTTATTGGATGGGCCAAACACAGAAAAGCAAAGTATTCCGAACCTGGGAAGTTTACGGGGTTTTGAAGTGATAGATGCAGCAAAAGCCGAACTGGAGCGTGTATGCCCTGGAATCGTCTCCTGTGCTGACATTCTTGCCTTTGCAGCTCGTGACAGCTCCTGGAAAGTGGGAAAAATATACTATCAAGTCCCGTCAGGCCGCCGTGATGGGCTAGTTTCCCTCATAAACGAACCTCTCCAGAATTTGCCCGCACCTTTCTTCAATGCCACTGCTCTCAGGGACAATTTTGCAACTAAGGGTCTCTCACTCGACGAAATGGTGACGCTTTCCGGGGCTCATTCTATCGGCCTTTCTCACTGTACTTCCTTTTCGGGTCGCCTCTACCCGACTCAAGACCCCACGCTGGACCCCAACTATGCTGCTTTCTTGAAGCAAATTTGCCCCCCTCCGGCCGCAAATGGGACCGCTTCGCCAGTGAATCCCACTGTGAATCTTGATTCAATCACCCCTAATATTTTGGACAACAACTACTACGTGGGTTTGAAGGTGAATCGGGGGCTTTTTACGTCGGATCAGGTTCTGCTGAGCAGCCCATTGACTTCGAAAATGGTGATGTATAATGCTATGTATGGTGATGTGTGGGCAAACAAGTTTGCTGCCGCGATGGTGCACATGGGCACCATTGAGGTGCTTACCGGCACACAGGGTGAGGTCAGGAAGAACTGCCGTGTTGTCAACTAAATTCGAGGTTTCTTCATTTGGACAAGATTGATCAGCTTCAAACAATGAGCATCTGTTTGATTCATACATGTTGTATTCTTCTGGGATATTTTCTTTTCTTTTCTTTTTTTTAACTTGATGTTGTTAATTTGATTAGATATTGTTATTTCTTACTCTTTTTTTTTTCTTTTTAATATCAATTTGGAGAAGTATTGGAAAGATTTGTTGTAAGAAATGAAGTTGATGATGAATTCTTGCTTTTTAAGTAGATTTTCAGGCAGTGATTCATGCATTACTTATATTCATTCCATCGAAGGAGTGATCTCCGAACTCAAATCATAAATAAAAATGTTTACTAAAAAATATCCATAAAAAAATGTTTATTAATTGACAATTAGATCCAAATGTTCATAATTTATGTGAGTGAATTTTTTTGAAAAAGGGGCTGCAGTACTCTATAGATCAGTTTAAACCCCCTTTAATTTCTCCATCAGTTTGTCAATTTTGATAATTTTTTCACCTACAAATGGAGTATTTTATATCTGATGATGTTTAGTTTTTTCGTTAGATAAAAGGGTCCAACTATTTTGAAGTATTATCCTATTAACAAGCATTGATGGAGAGTTTTGTTTTTGAAAGAAGGTATCTCAAATAGAAAGTGAGGGAAATTAAGAATCATCTTGTAGTACATACTCAAGTCCAACATCCCTTAATCTCTTGATGTGGCCCAAGACTAAATGTCATTATAATCTTACAATCGCGAAATGTAGAAGAAAAGCACATAGCCATCAACTCTCAGATAGTGCCACTAATGATGACAAGATCCATTATGATATAATATAAAAGTATAGCCGTTTCGAGACATGATTCTGTTGAAACATATTGATGGCCATGGACAAAGTCATTTTGTATTTAGGAACTAAGATACATTGAAGGGAGAGTAAGGGAGATGATTATACGTTCAAATATCATGTCCATTAATATCCATTGTGATTTGTGAGATAAGATCAAGTATTATTAGAATCCTTTGTCCTTATTTTTACGTATTATTAGAACTAGAAGTTTCAATGAAAGTGATGATCAAAAGTTAAGAAAATTCAAATATGCTTCCAATCATCCAACCATTAACATAATTGGAGATCCTCCAGTAGGAATTACTACGTGTAAGGTCTAAGGTAAACGAAGAAACATCAAGTTGTACTAATGGTGTGTTCTTGTCTCTTTTTGAACTTGGAAGTATCAAAGAAGCTTTAAAAGATGACTTTTGGGTTAATGCAATGAAGGAAGAACTATTGTAGCTTGATAAAAACAAAGTATGGAATTTAGTAGAAAGACCATTTGATCACCTTGTAGTCAGAACCAAGTTGGTGTTTCGCAAGAAACTTGATGAGAAAGGTAATGTTATCAAAAATAAAGCTAGACTTGTTGCTAAAGCATACTCTCAACAAGAGGGTATTGATTATGAAGAAACTTATGCACCTGTAGCACGACTTGAATCTAGTCGCATGCTTTTGGCCTTTGCATTTTATAAGAACTTTACATTATTTCAAATGGATGCTAAGAGTGCTTTTTTAAATTGATGGATAAAAGAAGAAGTTTTGTGGAGCAACCACTAGGTTTTACAAATACAAATTTTCCTATTTATATTGTCAAAAGCTCTTTATGGCTTAAAACGGGCTCAAAGAGCTTGGTACGAAAGACTAAGTATTTTTTTTTATTTCAAAGGGATTTTGCATGGGCTTAGTCGACACCACCTTGTTTACCAAACACAATTAAAATGATTTTTTGTTAGTTCATATCTATATAAATGACATCATTTTTGGAGGAACTACATTTAAATTCTGTGATAACTTTGTCTCATGCATGAAAAACGCATTTGGAATAAATCTCATGGGTCAACTTAATTTCTTTCTTCGTTTGCAAATCATACAAACTTTCAAAGAAATTTTTCTGTGCCAAGAAAAATATATCAAAGAATTACTATGAAAGTTTGGTATGGAAAATTGTAGAGAAGTTGCAATTCTTATGGCACCAAATAACAAACTGGAACTTGACTCATCAGAAAATGGTATTGATGAATTTATGTACTGAGAGATAATTGGAAGTCTACTATATCTCACTGCAAAGTGCCCAAACATATTGTTTGCTACCAATCTATGTCTGGATTTCAGGCAAATCCCATAGAATCTCACCTCAATGCAGTGAAATGAATTCTTTGACACTTAAAGGGATCTCAAAACTTGGGTCTTTGGTATCCTCGATCAAACTCTTGTGTTGGTTTTTCTGATACTAATTATGTAGGATGTAAAGTTGATCGCAAAAGCACTATACTGGAACTTGTTAACTCTTAGGTGAATCTCTTGTAAGCTGGTGCAGCAAAAAACAAAGTATAGTAGCCCTCTCAACTATAAAAGCTTAATACCTGGCCCTAGGAAGTTGCTGTACTCACTTAATACGAATGAAACAAACACTTCGTGATTTTAGTTTAAAGTTTTCATGTGTCCCTATTCACTGTGATAACACTAATGCCATCAACATTACTATAAGTCTTGTTCATCACTCACGCACCAAACACATAGAAATTTGTCACCACTTTATTAAAGATCATGTTGCAAATGGTAAAGTTTGTATAAATTATGTTCCCACTTCAAATCAAATAATTGATATTTTTACGAAACCCCTATTTGAAGAAAGATTTTTCTTTCTAAAAGAAAAATAGGTATTTGACGCGGTTGAAAATCGCTTATAGTGAAAAGGGTAGTGTTTGGAAAGAATTCGACCAGGGAGGTCGAGTATTCAAAGCTGTATATTTCTCGAGGTCTGAGATCTGTAACCACAACACACGTTAAACTAGTCGAGGTGCCCCCGACTAAGACACTCCGACGCTCAAGCTAGTTCTAGTCGAGATATAGTAATCGAACAGGATACTGAGAGTATAAAAGGTTTATGGCGTATTTGGCATTACCTTGAGCGTGGTTGAGTATGAAGTATTTATAGCCTTCTTCAGGTGTGATTTGATCATGGTGCCCTTATCAAGTATACTGACTTTTGTCTTGGCTAGGGGATTGATGGTCATTCCATGTTCAGATCCTGATACTGTTCCAAGTGGCTGAATCTCCTATTTTCTAGGATGAGTAGTACCTCTGGAGGCGCCTCTCTGCCAAAGGTAGTGGCAAGGTTGGTAGAGTTGGTGGCAGCGACTGTACCGGTTGTCACGTGCTATTAATGCTGAGGCATGCTGCCTGTCAGACTAATAAATATGGCGGAGATCTGAGTCAATGCTAGAGGGGGTCTTGAGGTCGATACATGTTGACCAGACCTGACTGTTAAAACATTTGGAGTGATCCTGAGGTCGATGAGGGTCGACCACAGACCTTGCCAAGTGAGGTCGATACAAGTCGACCAAATAGACTTGATGTTGGGTCTCCTGGGCTATCTCACTCGATGTTGGGCCTGTTGGGCCTACTGGGTGCCTCCTAGGCTATCTCACTCGATGTTGGGTCTGTTGGGCCTACTGAGTTATCCCATATAAGTATTATTTCCTTTCTCACGTAAATTAAGTATGAAAATAATAACTAAAGAAACTTGGCAATATTTTTTCTTTTTTTTCTTCCTTAATAGCAAGTGACCATATTCTCATCACACCAAGGGTAAGACACCAATTTACACCATTCCAGATTCTTCCATGAATCTCTTTCTGTTGCCTCCAGTGCTATTACTTCCAAAAGAGGGTAGCTTCCACCAGAAGTACCAATTGCTCAGCTCCTCACCTCTATTAAGGCGGTCACTATCAAAGTTACTGAAATGCACTCTCAGCTTTCTACTCTTGCCACTACATTTACTTCTATTTAGACACAAATTGCCTCTCTTGATGACAACTTTCGTCGTTGTCACCATCGTATAGGAGACTTACACCATAACATCAAGGATCTTCATCATAGCCTTTGTAAGCGATCTTGTAGGGACTAATTTTTTGATGATGAAGGGGGAGAATTCATGTCAACATCCTTTACCTTCCCCTATTCACTACTCTTTTTGTTGATTACTACTTCGGTCTATTAAGAAAAATTGATGCTCTTATTGTGTGATGCTCTGCTCTTGTCTAGGAAAAA